>JAJMBN010000068.1:0-79856 GCA_030572735.1 Sugiyamaella mastotermitis
ATTATTATTATTATTATTATTATTATTATTATTATTATTATTATTATTATTATTAATTATTAAATGACTAAATGACATTTCTTCGGCTCACTCAACCCTAGATAAGGCTATCGATACTGTGCATACATGTTGTTACACATACTAGCAAACAGCCGCTATGGATGTAACTCGGTCACTACTACACAATTAGTACATTAACTACCGGTGTATTGCACCTTACTGGACAAAGTATTACCAGCTCTTAGACCACTAACCATAATATGATCAAGAGCTATTCCCAATAAATTCATCAAGTACATCATCTATAAATAGCATTAAAATTAAGTCTGACAAGCAATCCTCTTATAAGCAGTTTACAGCTAACTTACTGCCAAGTTAATAGATTGTTAGTTCAAAGGGCTCGAGGTACCCGCGTATCCGGGGGTGTCTGCGTATCTTTCAGCACTAACGTATACGCCACATAAGCGCTTAGCAGACGTGGGCTGGGTAGCTTGGAACAATAGACAATAGGCCCCCTCTCTATTTACGTTACCACCAACATAGGCTTTTTTGGTATTTCAACATCACTCACTCTACATCAACAATTGATCCGACAATTGCGCCAAGCCACAATTGTAGACTATTGATTCTTGTAACTTTCAAATATATATAACGGCTAATCGATATATTATTGAAGACTTCGAATTGTACCAATAAAAACGCCCTTTTGTATTTTGCCAGGGTTTTCAGCACATTTGGTTACGTTTTGTTGTTGAAGCAGTTGCTTTTTCAATTATCTGCTGAATTTGTCATTTTTGCTATTTGTTGACTTTATCCTCATATTTTATTTTTGACTTTTGTCTAGTTTCTATTTTTTTTTTTTTTTTTAGATTAATTTATTAAAGAATTATTTGGCAATTGCCATTCGTTCGCCATGGCCGATCTTCCTATTAAGTTCCAGGAGCACTTGGTGCTTTCTGATGTCCAAGTGCCTGATTCTGCCATTGGATTTAATACTTGTACTCTTGAAAGTGATAGATATGTTTGGTAAGTTAAAGAATTTGTTTTTTGAATTGAGGCGGTTACTAACTTTATAGTGTTAGAGAAACTTCAGATTCCGGAAACCAAGTTGCTATCATTGACCTTCATAACAACAACAGTGTCACCCGAAAGGCTATGACTGCTGATTCAGCAATCATGCATCCTAGTGATTTCATCATTGCCTTGAGAGCCCAAGGTAGAACCTTACAAGTTGTTAATTTAGGAACCAAGCAACGACTAAAGTCTGCCACTTTAAATGAAAACATTGTATACTGGAAGTGGGTTTCTAACACTACTTTAGGTTTGGTTTCCGACACTAGCATTTACCACTGGGATATTACCAATGAGTCTCAAGATGCTCCTGTTCGTATTACTGAGCGACATGCTTCTCTTTCTGGAAGCCAAATCATTGGTTACACTGTCAACTCTGATGATAAGTGGTCTGCTTTGACTGGTATTTCTCAGCAAGACGGTAGAATTGTTGGTCACATCCAATTGTACTCCAAGGAAAGAGGTGTTTCTCAAGGAATTGAAGGTCACGCTGCTTCTTTTGGTTTACTCAGACTTGAAGGTGCTTCTGTTGATACTAGATTATTCACCTTTGCTAACAGAACCGCTACTGGTGCTAAGCTTCACATTGTTGAGATTGACCACCAAGAAGGAGCCCCCGTCTACCAAAAGAAGGCTGTCGATGTCTTCTTTCCTCCCGAGGCTACTAATGACTTCCCTGTATCTGTTCAAGTTGCTTCCAAGTATGGTATTATTTATATTATTACCAAGTATGGATTTATTCACCTGTACGACTTAGAATCCGGTGTTTGCATCTACATGAACAGAATCTCTTCTGATACCGTGTTCACTGCCTCCCACTACCAAGAAACTGGTGTTGTTGCTATCAACAGAAAGGGTCAAGTCTTATCTGTTGTTGTCAATGAAGATACCATTGTTGAATACATTTTGAAGAATCTCGGCAACACTTCTCTTGCTCTTGGTTTGGCATCTAGAGGTGGTTTGAAGGGTGCCGACAACCTTTACTCTCAACAATTTAACCAATTACTCAATGCCGGTAACTACTTAGAAGCTGCCAAGGTTGCTGCTGCATCACCTCGAGGAATTCTTAGAACTCAAGAAACTATCCAAAGACTCAAGAGCATCCAAGCTGCTCCTGGGCAAATTTCTCCTATTTTGCAATATTTCAGTACTTTGCTTGATAAGGGTTCTCTTAACAAATTTGAATCTATTGAACTTGCTCTTCCTGTTCTCCAACAAGATAGAAAGCCTTTGTTTGAAAAATGGCTTAAGGAAAACAAACTCGAATCTTCTGAGGAGCTTGGTGATATTGTTCGAAACTTTGACTTGACTTTAGCCCTTAGTGTTTACTTGAGAGCCAACGTCCCTCTTAAGGTTGTTGCTGCTTTTGCCGAATTAGGCGAGTTTGACAAGATTCTTCCTTACTGCCAAAAGGTCAACTATACCCCCGACTATGCTGTTCTTCTTCAAAACATTGTCAGAGTTAACCCTGATAAGGCTACCGAGTTTGCTACTCAACTTGTCAACACTGGTACTTCTGGCCTTAACTTGGATAGAATCGTCGACGTTTTCTTGTCTCAAAATTTGATTCAGCAAGCTACTGCTTTCTTGCTTGATGCTCTTAAGGACAATCTCCCTGAGCATGGTAATCTTCAAACCAGATTATTAGAGGTTAATTTGATTAATGCCCCTCAAGTTGCCGATGCTATCCTCGGTAACAACATGTTTAGCCACTATGATAGACCCAGGATTGCTCAATTGTGTGAGAAGGCTGGTTTATATCAAAGAGCTCTTGAGCATTATGATGACTTGAAGGACATTAAGAGAGTTATTGTTCACACTAATGTTTTAAACTCTGAGTGGTTAGTTAGCTACTTTGGTAAGCTTACTGTTGAGCAAACTTTAGAGTCTTTGAAGGAAATGCTTACTGTTAATATTAGACAAAACTTGCAAGTTGTCATCCAAGTTGCTACTAAATACTCTGATTTGGTTGGTCCACTTAACCTTATTAAGCTTTTTGAAACATTCAAGACCCCCGAAGGTTTGTACTATTATCTTCAATCTATTGTCAACTTGTCTGAGGACTCGGACGTCATCTTGAAGTATGTTCAAGCTGCAGCTGCTATTGGTCAATTCTCCGAAATTGAACGAATTGCCAGAGACAATAACCATTACAACCCTGAAAAACTTAAGAATTTCTTGAAGGACGCCAAGTTAGCTGATCAATTGCCTCTTATTATCGTCTGTAACCGATACAACTTTATTCATGATTTAGTTCTTTACTTGTACTCCAACCAACAATTCAAATTTATTGAAGTCTATGTCCAAAGAGTTAACCCTGCGAAAACTCCTGAGGTTGTTGGTGCTTTACTAGATGTCGACTGTGAGGAATCTATCATTAAGAATTTATTACAAACTGTTGTTGGCCAAGTTCCTATTGAACCTTTGGTTACTGAAGTTGAGAAGAGAAACAGACTCAAACTCTTACTTCCTTTCTTGGAATCAGTTCTCAGTGGTGGTTCTCAAGAGCCTGCCTTGTTTGATGCCCTTGCTAAGATCTATATCGATTCTAACAACAACCCTGAAAAGTTTTTGAAGGAGAACGACCAGTACAACTCTCTTGTTGTTGGTAAGTACTGTGAAAGCAGAGATCCTTACCTTGCTTTTATTGCCTATGAGAAGGGTAAGAATGATTATGAATTGATCCACATCACCAATGAGAACTCCATGTATAAGCACCAAGCTAGATACTTACTTGGACGTGCTGATGGTGAACTCTGGACTTATGTTTTATCTGAGGAAAACCTCCATAGAAGATCTCTTATTGATCAAGTTGTTGGTACTGCTGTACCTGAGTCCAACAATCCTGAGGATGTTTCCATTGCTGTCAAGGCTTTCATGAGTGCTGATTTACCAGGTGAGCTTATTGAGCTTCTCGAGAAAATCATATTGGAACCATCTCCTTTCAGTGACAACCAAAACCTCCAAAACTTGTTGATCTTGACTGCTATTAAGGCCGACAAGTCCAGAGTTAGTGACTACATCGAAAGACTTGACAACTATGATGTGGACGATATTTCTCAAATCTGTATTGACAACGGTTTATATGAGGAAGCATTCCAAGTACACCAAAAACATAGTAACCACACTAAGGCAGTTGAGGTCCTTGTTGATCATGTACTTTCCCTTGATAGAGCCGAAGAGTATGCTGAAAAGATTGACGAGCCTGCTATTTGGAGTCAACTTGGTAAGGCTCAACTTAATGGTCTTAGAATCACTGATGCTCTCGAATCATACAAGAAGGCCAAGGATCCCAGCAACTTTGCTGAGACTATCGAAATTGCTACTCGTGCTGGTAAAGATGAAGAACTTATCAGCTACTTAGAAATGGCTAGATCTAGCTTAAGAGAACCTTTGGTTGATGGTCAATTGCTTGTTAGTTATGCCAACGCGGGTAGATTAAGTGATGTTGAAGATTTATTGAACTCTCCTAATGTTGCTGATGCAGAGTCTGTTGGTGACAAGCTTTACAGTCAAAAGCAATATGAGGCTGCTAAGATCCTTTTCACTAGTGTTAGAAACTGGGCAAAGTTGGCTAGTACTCTTGTTTTCTTGAAGGATTACCAAGCTGCTGTCGACTGTGCAAGAAAGGCTAGTAATATTAAGGTCTGGAAGCAAGTTAACGAAGCCTGTATTGAGCAAAAGGAGTTCAGACTTGCTCAAATCTGTGGTTTGAACTTGATTGTTCATGCTGAAGAGTTGAGAGATTTAGTTGAGAGATACGAATATATCGGATGTTTCGATGAATTGATCTCTTTGTTTGAGCAAGGTCTTGGTCTTGAAAGAGCTCATATGGGTATGTTTACTGAATTAGCTGTATTGTATTCCAAATACCATCCTGAGAAGTTGTTAGAGCACCTCAAGTTGTTCTGGTCTCGAATCAACATCCCCAAGGTCATTAGAGCTACTGAACAAGCCCACCTCTGGCCCGAATTGGTTTTCTTGTACTGTCACTATGATGAATGGGATAATGCTACTCTGGCTATGATTGAACATGCTGCTGATGCTTTTGAACACAGTTATTTCAAAGAGGTTATTGTTAAGGTTGCTAACTTGGAAATCTACTACAAGGCAATCAATTTCTACATGGCTGAGCAACCTCAGTTGATTACTGATTTACTGGCTGCTTTGACTCCTAGAATTGATGTTTCTAGAGTAGTCAGAATGTTCCAAAAGAGTGATAACTTGCCTATGATCAAGCCATTCCTTGTTAATGTTCAATCTCAAAACTTATTGGCTGTTAACAATGCCTACCATGATTTACTTATTGAAGAAGAGGATTACAAGTCTCTTAGAGACTCTGTTGATAACTTTGACAGATATGATCCTATTGATCTTGCTCAAAGATTAGAAAAGCATGACCTTATTTTCTTCAGACAAATTGCTGCCCATCTCTACAAGAAGAACAAGAAGTGGTCCAAGAGTATTGCATTGTCTAAGGAAGACAAGTTGTGGAAGGATGTTATTACCACTGCTGCTACTTCCGAGAAGGCTGAAGTCGCTGAAGATGTCTTACGATACTTCGTTGAGATTGGTAATAAGGAATGTTACGTTGCTACCTTATACACCTGTTACCATCTTATCCGAAGAGATGTTGTCAGTGAGCTATCCTGGAGATACAACCTTAAGGATTACACTATGCCTTATCTTATCAATATTGAGAGAGAGCAGGCCGACGTCTTAGCTCAATTGGTCAAGGATAATGAGGAACGAAAAGAAAAGGAAAAGGCCAAGGCTAAGGAGGAGGAACAAACTCCTATCCTTGGAGGTGCTGGTCGATTATTAATTACACAAGGTACTAGTTACTCCAATGGTGTTGGCTTTTAAGCATTTTGAGTCTCCCCATACTACTATTTAGTAAAATGTGAATTATTAGATTTATATTATGAATGTCACTAAGTTTCTATTTAGTTTTGATTTTCTTGTAGCCTGTAATATTATGATAAATATGTGTAGATTTGCATTAAGACGTTTTGTTGACAGATCTGAGAATCGTGCGGCAGAAATTATAACTAAGAACTACAGTAGTAAAAGTTACATGTTTACTGTTGATTACTGTATGTTGGACATTGCAACTTATCAATGGAACCTCAGACAAGTGCAAAGGTGATTTTACAAACCACAGTCGGCCCTTTAGAAATAGAATTATGGGCTAAGGAAACTCCTTTAACTTGTAAAAGTTTTATTCAACATTGCTTAGATGGCTACTATGATAATTGCAGTTTTCACAGAGTAGTAAAGGATTTTATAGTTCAAGCTGGCGATCCTACAGGAACAGGAACAGGAGGTCAATCAATATACCCAGGGGGATCTTTAAAAGATGAATTTCATAGTAGGTTGAAATTTAACAGGAGAGGCATTATCGGTAGCGCTAATGCTGGAACCAAGGATAGTAATGGCTCACAATTTATCATTACTTTGGGACCGGCCCCAGAACTTAATAATAAGAATACAGTGTTTGGACGTGTTATAGGTGACACAATCTATAATGCAATGAAAATAGCAGAAGGGGAACTGTTGGATGATGATCGACCATTATATCCTGTAATTATTAAGTCAGCCCAAGTGGTTATACCGTTTTTCGACGATCTGACATACCCAAGTGCGTCTGAAAAATCTAATGAGACGAAACTTGTTAAATCAAATAAAAAACCAATGAAAAAGAAGCAAAAAATACAAATCTCATATAACTTTGATTCGGAAAACGATGATGAAGACGAGCAGCAAGCTCCCAAACCACGGATCAAGATGAAGCCCGCTCATGAGGTCTTGAAAGACAAACGATTTGAGACAAAAACTACGGATTCGTCAGCTCCGAAAACCGACATAAAACCTACTGAACATAGTATAATTAAAGAAGAATTGAAAGAACAAGCCAAAGAAAAACGAAAGGAGGAGCCAAATGTTAGTAAGAATGGGAAATCATCGGAAATGAAAACAGCTGTCCCAGCAAATAACAAGAAGAATTCGCGAGAGAAACAGACTTTAGAGCTATTAGAAAAGTTTAAAAGCAAGGTTTCAAATTCATTTAGTTCACAGAAGTCAAAATTGAAGGATTCTGAGACATTGAAACGTACCAAAGAATGGAACTCGGATGATGAACTTCCAAGTGATTACGAAGATGATGAAGAGCTATCGGGAGTGGACGAAGATCTATATAACCATACATTTGTATCCACTGACTGATATAATTAATTTAATATTTATTTCTTGACTTGTTATATACATATAGATATATCTAAAAACCACCAAGATTCATTGATATCCAACTGCGAAGAAACACAAACTCATTTATAAAACAAAGCAACATAATAGGAAAGAAAAAAAGACATTAGCGTATTATACATGAAAAATAGTAATAGTTAAAAGAAAAAAAAATAACAAAGTCAAATAATTGCAAAAATTTATGGCTTCTTAGGACCCTTATACTCCATTGACCATCCATTAATATCTTCACCTTTACTGTACAAAGTTCGGTCTAAAGTATCAGAGGGTTGGCTTTGAACTCCATTTAACCACTCATGATTAATTAGACCACCTGCATCGCAACGACTAGTAGGATCAATAGAAAGCATTGGCAACAAAAAGCTACTAATAATTTTAGCATCCAATTCAGGATATTTGTACTTCTCTTTCAAAACATCTTCTAGACCCCAGAATCTTAGCTTTTGAATATTTCGGAGATTTCCTTGGCGGTTAAAGAACTCGGCACTCCACTTACCAGAAGCACGTAATTCAGCAGGAATATTACCAAGTAACTCTATAATTTGAGCAACATGATCATCATCTTTTGAGTACTTGGAACCACTATGAGGATCAAATAAATAATCACCAGTCAACAATTCAAACACCATACAAGCCATACTCCAACTATCAGCACTAGCACCCCATGGGCATCCAAGCAAAACTTCAGGAGCTCTATATTGTCGGGTCTGAATATCATTAGTAAAGTGATGACTAACCCAACATGCATTACCAAGATCAACAATTTTGACAGAAATTAAATTCTCCTCTAATGCAGTGGAAAGTTCAGGTACAGGAACTTCTTTAGTTGGTGTATCTTTGGGAGAAAGAGAAATATTATATAGTTTCCCTTCAATTGGAGCAGTATGTTCTTGTGTAGGACTTAGATCTCTATCTTTATTGTTGAAACCGTTTGCAGAAGTACCAACAACATCTTTAAATACAATTTCTTCCTTAATGGGCTTTGGTGCTCCTGATAAAGTAGAACCACCGGTAAAGTAATCAAAACTTGCAGAGGGTTTCATAGGACTAGGGAGGGGTTCAGATCCAGTAATTACAGACTTACGTCTAGCAGGTCTTCTTCCCGTACGTCCTTCACCCATTGCTGACTTGACAGATGATAAAGAGGAATTGGCAATAGATATTCGACGTTGTCTTTCTTCTAATTCCTTCTGAGCTTCTAATACTTTCATGACTGCTTCAACATCACCAATTTCAATAAGAACATTCTCAGGCTTTAGGTCAGTATGGACAATACCACATTCTCGGTGCAAGTAATCCAAACCAAGCAACACTTGCTTAGTAATCTGCTTAACCAAAGGCATAGGAATACCTTTATGATTATACCTTTTGATGAGACCCAATAAGTTCTCACCTAGAACTTCGAACACCATACAAATATGGTTTCCGTTCGGTCCCTTATGGTTAAAACTGTCCAGTAAACTAACCACGTATTTTCGGCCAGGATGGTTTTCATTTGCGTTTACTATTCGTCTTAGTAAACTGATTTCATCTAATGCAGTTTCTGTATAGTGACTAGCAGATCGAACAATTTTTAAAGCAACATGTCGATCTTTCAAAGTATCTTTAGCTAACCATACAGTGGAAAAGTGACCCCAACCAAGTTTTCGGATAATTTCATATCGACCATCCTTATATAGTTCTCCAACAAATACTGGGTGGTAACCACCTTTACCATAATCCTCCAAGTCTTCCTCTTCTGGGAGTTTTTCATCCTCTTCTTCATCATCATCCTCTTCATCATCATCATCAAATCCTTCCTCAGAATTTGCACTAACAGTTTGATTTTCAGCGTCACCCATCTCGACCGAACCGGAACTAATATTAGAAGAACTTCCACAACTAGTGATAATAGGGTCTAGTGTCCTGGGTCCCGAAGTAAGTGGTTGATTATTGTTGGTAGCGTATAATGGTGGTAAATTAGAGGTATTTTCATACTTTGGAGGGTCACCATTACCAAAAGCTGATTCATAATTAGGAGGGGCTCCTCCAGTGGTTGAATTAGAAACTACATGGCCAGTGTGATGAGGATGGGTATGTTGATGAGACTGTAAATGATGATTATCCTTCTTACTATGATGCAAATGTCTATGGTGTTGAGAAAGAGTATTAGACACTCTAATCTTATGATGATGTGGTTTATGATGAGAAGTACCGTTTGAAGATGATTGTTGAGAATTTGACGCCGGCATAATAGTAGATGATGACGAAGATGATGAGGTAGTTTTAGTTAATCTAAACAGTGCATGTTAGTTTTTTAGTTCATCCAATATATTTTGGCAGTAATGTTTGTTGAGATTTTTTTTTTCCTTTATTCTTCGTGTCTTCTTTGTTATTTGTGTTCAGGTCAAGGCTTAGAAAATACTCGTTGCCCATATATTTTTTAAAGCCACTACTACCACTGTGCTCAGTCATGAAATATATCGCCGCTTTGCATAAATGGTTCAGTCCGGGTCGTTCCAAAGTGTGCAAGGATATCAGTATAAGGATACGCAGGCTTTATCATTATACCGAAATACCACTGGTGTTGCCGCACTAAATAATGTGAAGTGGATAAGTGAGACATGACAATGACCTCCAAATCCAAACCAGCACCTTCCACCCAGTGGGGAAAAAATAATAGAAAAGAGAGATCACCAGATAAGGCTAGCATAAATACGACCAAAAGACAGACAATTAATAATTAATTTGTTCAAAACAAACGGAATAAACAGAAGCAAGGTTTTTGCAAACTCCGGTCGTATTCCAGTAATGTTGTAATGCGCAGGTAGCACCGGTTAATAGTAGCTGCAAATAATGAGATTAGATAACAACTGATAGATCCAGGAACAACAGACCAAGGAGTAAAGTAAGTTAAATATCCTAGAAATCAAAGCAAATAAGCAATAATCCAGTAACCCCTATATAGAATAGAACAGAGGTTTCATATTTATAGACACATGTGTTTGTGGTATAGGCATACAAAACCAAGCTTCGATTCTTTAGCAGAGACCCAAAAGGGAAACTAAGGAAAAGGACAAGAAGAAAAAAAAAGAAAAAAAAAACCTAAGAAATTCCAACTATAAACTAGATACAATTCAACACCCAAAATATAGATAAATGAGATACACAAATCAAATCCAGATATGAAATAAAGAGCCTTTAAAACACTAATATGAATACTTACTTTTGAGATGAAATGGTGGTGTCGTCACTTGGAGTTGGTTGAGCGCCATTGTGGTGAGTGTCGGGAGTAGCAGCTAGAGTAGCCATTATTAATTAGATTCCAAGAGCATAACCTTAAATCAATAGAAAATTGAATGCAGTCGAGGGTATATATGTGATCTAGAGATTCGATAGGGTCGTATTCGCCTCGGATTGTAAACCTAATTGTTGAATTATCAGATTGACAAAATTGATCGATTTCTCTCCTCAAGACCCAATCTACGGAAGTCGATATAGCCAAATGAGGGTTTGTTACGATTTAAAAACGAAACCTCAACAGCTCGGTAAATAAATATAAAAAACAAACAGTAGTCGTAGACTCACTAAACAGATTCAAATCAACAGGTACCTTTTTCGTAGTTGTTATCAGGTCAGAAAATAAGTCGAATTTATATCCGCCTTACTAGCTTAAAACAAACAGTATACAAACAAAAATAGAAACCCACTAAATCAGATATAAAAAGCCAGACAAAACAGGTATATTAACCAAATATTATAAATAGGAATAATCACTCAGTAGAACTGTCGATATAAACCGGCAAATTCGTACAGATCAATGGAGTAGTGGTAGATGGAAAATAACTGAAGAACAGCAAGGCAACCGGATGAAATATGAGGAAATCCAACAAGGTTGGTAAATTTACTGTAACTTGTAT
This sequence comes from Sugiyamaella mastotermitis, assembly GCA_030572735.1. Classification (NCBI taxonomy): domain Eukaryota; kingdom Fungi; phylum Ascomycota; class Dipodascomycetes; order Dipodascales; family Trichomonascaceae; genus Sugiyamaella; species Sugiyamaella mastotermitis. The sequence continues at coordinate 11,235 of JAJMBN010000068.1, forward strand.
GTATGTATGTAGTGTGGTTCGGTCTAACTTAAGGACTAACAGAACAGGTTATGTAGGGCAACGATGCAGAAGGAGACCCAGTGCCAGGGAAGAAGAAGAAAAAAAAAATGAGTGAGATGTCGTTGACCGAGACAGGCAAGGTAATATATTTTGGCTAAAGCAATTTCCCACCCAGATTACTACTACTACACACTAAGATTTTTGTCAGCTTATGAATCAAATCCGAAGTACCGTGGTGCTACAACTTACATGCAGTAACTGTACCACAGTACCAGTGCCGCCGCGTGAGTCTTTTTGGGTAAAAGGTGGTGGGTGCAAGTGCGGCTGCATGATCAAGCTACAGTATTACCCTGTTGAAATATAATATTGGAGGAAGCCATTTGGCTATTGTGCGTGGGGGTTTGGGATAGTTACTGGATAGGTTCACAATGGAAGGACTATCAAATTGCCATGGACAGACAGTCCTAGCATGGTTTTATTTGTTCTATGCCGATAATCCGTAGGTAAAAGAACCTTTTTAATAAATATTTTTAGTAGATTGAATAGTTAAGGATAGCTAAGTACTCGGGATTATTGTAATTGGAGAAATAACAGGGGTTGTGCTTTTATTTATATAGAAACGTTTATCTTTTAAACGAATTTTTTATTTTTATTTTTTTTTATGACGGTAATATCAGATATCTTTTAGTTTTGCGCGGAAGAAAAGGAACATCATGGAAGGCTGATAAATTAGATAATTAATATTATTTTAACAAGGCTAAGCAAATAAGTCCTTAGTATACACAATCCACGAGCTGTTATTAACAAAATATTACTGATAGTATGTGTCATGATTACTTGCTAGTCTGCACTAACAGTTCCAATACAGTAATGTGATTATTACAGATGATTTAACTGTTAATGAAAGTTGCTAGAAGGTTAAACAGATTGTTAAAGTTAGCTTTTATACACCATATAAGCTGGACTAACTAAGACGAGCATTCGTAGTCTATCCGACCAGACTTTGCAATGGCATGAAGTAATGATATAAAGTATTAACATGTTAAAACCCCCACAACAAATTTCATTACTAAAACAACCACAAGGCCCCTGCTAAATGCAAAAACATGCAATTCAAATTGGACGCTTCACCATCTAAAAGTTAACAATGTTAACCAAGAGTAAGTAACTGTCCCTGAATACAGCAGGCCACTGTTGTGCAGACGGTGTCTACAGTCTCTGCACTCCAGTTAACAAGTTAAGTTACTGTAACAGTTAAGTTAACAGTTAACTTATTTGCATAATAAGCTAGTATATTGGCCGCACATTGCAAATGTACCGTACACAACTAGCTCAGCATTGTCATTTATAATGCTGGTATAACCTGGTGACTACTGTAGTATAAATTTATTCCCGCCAAATCTGCTATACATTGATCGATGTAATGTAGAGTTAGCCTATCTTTACCCAACAGATTTCACATTCTGTGGCATATTAGCGTTACATGTGTCGTTTCTATCTGCTGTGGCATTAATCTTCGTACAAGTTTGGCGGCGCGCCTTGAATGATTTAACATTTAACAGATATACTACCATATTGCTGCCCGCCTCCACTCGATTCTGGGCACAAAGTATGGACACTGGCCCACCAGTAACCTACCGATTGTAACCCTTTAGCGGTTTCCAGTAGCCAGCTTTTTGTTAACAACCTACTGTTAAACTTTATTTTATTTTATTTGTTTTATTTGTTTTATTTGTTTTATTTGTTTTATTTGTTTTATTTGTTTTATTTGTTTTATTTGTTTTATTTGTTTTATTTGTTTTATTTCTATTCTTTTTGTTTTTTTTTTAGTTAAGTTAACTGTTAACTGTTACTGTACAGTGCATGCATAGGTAAAAATGGTTGGAGTTGTAGTCGACATCTTGAACACTGTAGATAATAGAATTACCAATTGTCAACTCCGTACTATGGCACATGAAATGGAAATATAATGAATATGCGACTACATTTTTTTCTAGATAGACAACTTTAAAATAGCAATCTGAATAGCAACTTATCCGATTTATCTTGGTCATTTGACCAGCTAATTATTAAATATATAGAAAAGTTCCGTTTATTCCGAGCGCTTTAGTAGACCTACTAACCATTTTGGTGGGCATACATGGGCTAGCCGAATGAGAAGTTTCCGTGGTCACCTCTATAACCTCTCCAGCAGAACCGAATATTTCATATGACTTTGAACGGCAGGCCAACTTATACTCCATAGAGCTACACTTTTTCAGATGTTTTGTATTACTGACATATATTTTTTTTTATCTGTTAATAGCTGCTTTTAATCAATATAGAGACAAGGAGTGTTATCAGGGCATCTAATCTATCCGCAATTAGTAGTAACTTAACTGGCCACTTAACTTTTAACTTAACCGTTACAGTAAAGTTCAGCTAGATGTAGAGTGTGAATAATGACATTTATCTTATAGCTGGTGTCGTTAGTTACAGCTGGTTATCGGTGCCGATACTGCGAGTATTTAAGTTAACGTTACCCTAATTTAAATGCGATATGTAAAATAGTAAGTTAAGTTTAACTAAGGTATAGAATACATAAAACGGATGAATTCGCTTGTATTACTGGCTGGTAATCAAGTCTGTTGCTCTCATGCTAGATTCTCACAGCAATGGCTCCAATATGAGACAAGTGAGATGATTATACTAAGTAAGAACTGAACTTTATCCTAGCATCTCATCATTTGTATCTAATTATTTAGTCTATCATTAATAAAATAGAAATAATAAAGACCTATCCATAAGAAGATGTCACTACGTGTAGCTAACTTCTAACCTCATAATTTCTTATAAGACTTATAATAACCCAGAACGATAGTTGAGGTAAAATGTAACAGCCGTATACAACATTATACCCATACCCTTATTCATATAATCACCAACTTCACCATCAATTTGCCTCATTACACATCTTAAACAAACACTTCTACAAACTATACAATTTAATAATGTCGTCGCTTCAAGAATTGGGCACTGAGTTTGTTAAGGCTTTTCAACAGGCCAATTATACCAAAACAGCTCAAATCTTGCCTAAAATTAAAATCGAGTTGGCCAAGGCCAATTTGATGGTACCAACTTCTGGTGCTCCACAAAGCGATCTGTTGGCTGCTCGACAAGTATTAGAACTAGGAGTTCTGGCTGCTATCCATAACAGACAAGAAGATGAGGTAGATCGACTAGTAGCCCAAATTAGACCCTTTTATGCTAAAGAATTGGGTTTACCTGCCAGCACAAATGAAAATAAGGTGCTTGCTTTGTATTTATTACTTTTGTTATTAAAGAATGAAATCGCCGAATTCCACAGCGAGCTCGAAACGGTTAGTAATGGAGAAAGCGATGAATTTTTGGCATACCCTATCCGATTGGAACGTTGGTTAATGGAAGGTTCATACGACAAGGTTTGGAAGGCTATTACCCAAAAATCAGAGTTCCCATCTCCAGAGTTTGCTATTTTGGCCGAATCGTTGGTGTTTACTGTTCGAAATGAGATTGCTGCCTGTGTTGAAAAGGCTTACGACAGTCTACCTATTGCCAATGCTAGACATCTATTATTCTTTTCTAGTGACTCTGATATCAGCGAGTTTGTTGCCAACCAACCAGGGTGGATCCTGTCCAACGGCAGAATCACCTTTACTAAAGTCGAAGACGATGATGCTATAATTGCTGACGGTGGAAGTGCCAAATTTGGTGGAGAAAATAATGCATCTGAGCAGCTTATCGAAAGAACCTTAGGTTATGCTCAGCAAATAGAAACTATTATCTAAAAAAAAACCATGTTATACTATATATTAATGTTTCTGTACGTTATCTAATGTTAATGCTAGATGAATTGCTTTTTGACTTGAATCGGGATACATATGCTCAACCTTTGTCCCGATATATCCAAGATTACTAATAATTTTTGCCTGTAGTTCATTAGATTGATCCAATATTTCAGCTGTCTCTAGCAATTTTCTGAGGTTATCATTCGAAGACAAAAGCTCGATCCAATGGGATGACACAAGACCAAGTGCTCGTGTATTACGAAGTAATTTTGTTTGGGTAGATGAATTCTCACCTATAGGAAATTGTTCAAGTGTACTTTGTACCAGCTTATCTACTATCAGCTTTGATGGAGGTCCCAAACTGCTGTCTTTAGAGTGTTCACCAATAATGACAGTTATAGATTGATCTAACTCTTGTCTAACAGAAGGATCTTCTTCCACAGATATTATATGATTGAGTTGTTCAAGGATCTTACCACTTGAATCTTTGGAAACTAAGTTTCTACCTAGCTGCACTCCAAGGATTCTGATTAAAGGAAATAGCTGACAATCTAAAAGCTGTTGTACTAAACCAACACCCCCTGCTTCAAGGATAACTTCTCGATACTTTTCAACTAAAGAGATATTTTTGATAATATGTGATGTCTGCAATTCAAATGGACTTGTAGTGTTACCCAGGTGTCGGATGATGTTGGCAATGATATTAATGTTATAGGAAACAATAGATTCGACTTCATTAGGCCCAACAGCTAAATTTCCTAGCAAACAGGCACCTACATATACCTTTTCATTGCATTCAGATCCGACAAGTTCTAATATATTTGAGAAGATATCGTTTTCAATTGAAATCTGCGCTATAGAAGCAAATTCGCCATGTGACGAAATATTTCCCATAACTGCAAGAACCGTTTGGCATCTATTTTCAATAATCGTAAAAGATAACTTCAGAAGATCTAAAAATTTGTCCTTATTAGTTGCATACATTTTCTCGTGGGCTTCTGACGACTCTAGAATGGAGAATAATATGCCTACCACATCCTCGTCATCAATCTTTGACAAAACTTCAACGGTATTGCTAGGAAGCTTGTCAACGTTTTCTTGAGTTAGACAGATTTCAATCTTATGGTATATACTTAGAAACTTACTTGAATCAATATAAAATTCCAGATCCATACAAGCTATATTCAGCAACAATTCCTTAAGATCTGCATTACTAAGAAGTGATACTATCCATTTTCCAAACTCAGTCTCATTGACAATAAAACTGATAGCCGGTTCTAAGGTTAGACGGAAGGTTTTTTTTTTTTTTTTTTTTTTTTTTTTTTTTTTTCATAGCAATAATCCTTACGAGATCAACATACCGAAATCATTGCATAAATTAAACGCTACAGACATGGACAAATTGCATAGCTGGATGTCTGATTGATCTGCCGTAACGATCTGATCTATAAAACTCCTTTCATTAAGGACAATTTGTCGATTAGTATCTGAATAAATATAGTTAGAGAAAATATTTATTTATAATTGGCCCAGATTTACTTACCATTATAAGCTATTAGATTACCAATGATTCTTAAGCAATTGTATCGAGTCTCAATATCTTGTGATTCGACAAATAATTGTATATACTTCGGTATTTCAGGTCCATGGTCAATTCTAAGTTGAGATATTTTAGCTTCATCACTTGCTGAACTACGCAAAAATGATACCAAAGAGGACAAATCCATCGTATTTATATAGGTTATGTCCCTGAAATTATCTCATCCTCACGGTTCAATACTTTCACATCAGCATCAATATGCATCAGCTCGATCGCACCGCCGCATCGCTACGTATCCATACCATCGATCTGGCCAAACTTTACATTTAAACGTCTCGATCGTTACAGGAAAATACCAAATTACAATGAGCAAAGCTAAGGAGACTTTTGCACTTTTGGCTACATTAACAATCCTTTATGGATTTTTGTATACTGGTCTTTTACCCAGTTCTCCAGTTTTCCAAGCCGAGGTTGTACCAGTTCTTCCGTGCTGGGCCTTAGTCGCGTTTGGTTCTTACGCTCTTGGAACTTTAGGTTACGATGTTTTGACTTTCAACGACAAGCCTGAGAAATACAGAGAATTGGTTGCAGTAAGTAATTTGTCCCATGTTGAAAGAGCCAAGATTATTAACTATATTTAGCAAATTGCTGAAGCCAAGGCCGATTTAAAGGCTAAAGGTGTCGATGTTGGTAACTAATCTCTTTAAAAAATATATATATTGAAAAAACAAAAAAAAAAAAAAAGAAAAAAACAAACAAACTATATCTTAAATATTTTAAACACATGATTATGCAAATAAATATAAAATAAATTATTACAAAACAACTTGAATGTTGTTATAAACTCGATGACTTCTGTGCCCTGAGTTTTCGTTCTGTCTCTACAAATACTCGAATGCTCATATCTACTCCTTCCCATTGGTCTTCTTCATCAATCTTAGCTTCCTTAGGAGCACCTGTATGCCTACTTTCAGGTTCAATACCAAAATCAACAGGCCATTTCAGATGAAGATATTCTGGTAATAATAAATTGCGTTTAGCTTGTCCACGTTTATGTCTCCAATCTTCCAATTCCTCCTTATACAATTCCCAAACACAGTTAACACATCCACTCATACAACAATTAGTAGGCTCTTCAGGTCTTTCAGGGACTTTAATTCCGGCAATTGTTCTTGCTTTATGAATAGCTTCTTGTCGACTGGCTTCTCTTGACCCTAGATCACCAAACACCTGCTTTACACGTTCCTCCGTAGATAATGTTTCTCCTAAACTGACATGAGACTGATCAAACGTTTGCTTAGGTTGTTTTTTAACCACTGTAATCTGTTAATATGCTTTTGGCTATTGAATCATTATGATACACTTACAATCATAAAAATAATATGGATTCTTCAACCATGATCTTCCAGTATGGAATAACCTCCTATTCATAGGAACCATTTGTCTAATATACAGAATTCAAAAGAATGGAATAGAGAATACAATAGCTGAAAAGATAGCAGAAAAGAATGCCTGACCGCTTCTCTTATATAAATAAGTTGTCCAGTCGGCGCTTGGAGGAAGCTGCTTACTTTAGGACGCAGAATCAGCTGCCCAGTTAAGGGCTGAAGAAACGATCCGGATCGGGGCCGGCAGATACAGCAAAGATAAAACAGTATTAAAGTAAGAGAAACTTTTCGCCATTTAACTACTCATGGATTATATATGCAAGGAAATATCCTTCTGTTAAACAATAGATATCAGGATGTGCTATATAAAGCGTTTTAAAAGTGGTTTAACCAGGTTTGCTAATCATATATTTCAGATATTCTAACTGATGTAAAATGACTACAGTTTGCAACAACTAAGTTAAGTTATGACACATGCATACGGAAGTTGAAAAGACAAAGTGCCGATTATACACACGTATAAATAAGCATTCCTTGGACTATGATATAAACATAGGAAATAATAGAAAATCTCTTTTTATTATATTATATTAAGAAAGAAATGTCTTTATTCTATATCACTTTGAAATCACTGGAAATTGAGTCTTAGAGTTGAAATTAAAGTGCGGTGCATAGGGCTAGGAACCTGGCTTGTCAAAACTCAATTCATGATCCCCCAGATTACTCTAGGCTAACAAATAATAATATATAATTGGCAAGTGGAGTCTTTCTTTCATGCTATAGTCATTATTTATGGTATCAGAAGAAAGGAATTACTTTTTGAGGGCCATGCGGATCAGGAGTCAAGATAGAGATTAAAGTTCGGCACATTCTAACATTGTAGTATTACTATAGTACCAGTACCTTTATAAATGCTCCTACTAATCTGAGCGAACCAAGATGAAATATATTAACCGTTAATTAAAGAAATTATTCAAATATAATAAATATCACAGGGTTTAGTCTCAACTTGAAACGTAACCGATATTCAGCATGGTCAACTGGTTGACTGGCTAGCTCGTAGAAAAGTTACTTCCAGAAGACCCACTATTACACAAATCTTTGATTCTATCATTAATAATATTAAAGAATAAAAACCTCTTACACTGTTGCCTTTTATACTTCATTTACATGGTATTTCAGTGCAATAATTACATAAATTACTGTACTTGGCGTGGATACGGAACCGCCCGGCCTAACCCCAGCTCCTCCTACAAAGTCACCGTGCCTGTAGATTTTAAGCGTGATGATCAATGTATAACTGCAACCAAATTCACTAATTTCTTTAATTCTAATTCAACAAGCATCGAGTTACCTTAGACATATAGATATTTGGTCTAAGTGCCTTATAGGTGGCAACATAGTTTTTATTGCATTATCCAGGTGCCACTAGGGAATACTGGGCCCTATGGCCATTTTTCATTTTTGAATACCCCCTATTTTTTTTTTTTGACTGTGCATCATGATGGATAAAGGTACCCCAGGTGGTTTAGTAAGGATCAAATCTGAGCTATCAGTTAATTCAGATACTAGTTCAGGTGCCACTACTTCATTAATACCCCCATCTATTAGACGACTTTCCACTAAACGCTCGACATCAGTCAATCTAGTTAGCCCTATTACAGCAACTCTCCACCTGCAGCAAGACCATCAACATCTCACCTACTCCGGAAAAGACAATATTACAACAGAAGAATCTAGTGATGGAGCAGCAAGTGAATATGGCGATGAACGAGCATCGATATTTGATATAGTTAACACTGATGAGCGATCCTTGTTCGATGAGTTGCCTGAATCGTCAGTGCCAGGTAACTTACATTTAGCACCAGATTCAACTATAAATAGGTTTGTTGACCGATATGGAATCATAACAGTAGTTAGACAACTTGCAAAAGATTTAGCTGAAAGAGAAGCTCAAGTTTCCTTGTTAAGAAGACAGAATGAAGATCGGGAGAGAGAGCTCAAACGCATGTTGGTTGAAAATGGCATCAGCTGGAAAGATATCGATAAGCGGTTAATGAACATACCTGCTACATCAATACGAAATCCAAGCAATATAATTGATGAGCTTGTAAGTGAAGCAGTGGACTCGCCTATCAAAGAGTTAAGTGAACAACATTCGCAACATGGGCCTCATGCGACTCCAAAGAAAACCCATTGGTATACATTATTATCAGGGATGGTAAGCCAAGAAGGTGAAATTGACCAAGAAGGTGCAGTAACTATGGTAAATAGTGCTGAAGAAGAAAAGAAGAGTCTGCTTATAAGCAAGCCTTCTCTCAGATCAGTTTCTGGTACATCAGAATCTATGTCAACAGCCATGAGTGATGCTGCTTCTGAGATAGATATCAATACTTTGGAACTAGTAAACACAGAAAACACAGGAGCACAAACTGCAAGCGTGAAATCCGCTCCAGGTAGTAGTTCTGTGTCACATGTAAAGTCTCCTGCTTCTGTTAATGCTGACTCTACTGGCAGCAATAGTATTTCGCATAGTCGGACACAATATCGAGATGCCGGTCCTGTAGAGCTCGACAATATAGTTTCACCAGATAGTCAACCACCAACTTTCACCAAACCATCTGATGGTCAGGAACAACTGACTGATCGATTCGGATTTATATATAGTACATCAAAGCAGAGACATATTCGATCTTCACCGCAGCTGCTAGCTATTGGCAATGAATTGAGTCAAAAAAGTATCAGTTCCTTAAGGGATATTGATCCGGGTTTATTAGAATCAAAGAATAATATTGATAATAGAGCCACAGTCACTAATGTTACTGTTGAAAAAGAAATCCCCGCTAGCCCGGGATCGCCAAAGGCAAGACAGAAAAAGTCAGTTGGGATGTTATTAGCTAAATTAAGTGACCTTCATGATGAACTCCAAAAATCTCAAACTCAGAAATGGACAGATTTTTTACGGAAATTAGCAACTACTAGAAATAAACTATCTACTAACAATCATCAACAGCTTGATATAATAGAGTTGGGTGGTCAATTAATTGGCGCAAAAGGTTCTTACTTGCTGACGTCTGGAAGTACAGTCCTTTACAGGGAGTTCAAAGAGCTTGTCTATAGTGGTATAGCTGTCAACTACCGGCCCAAAATCTGGGGTGAATGTTCTGGCGCATGGACATTGAAAGAACCTGGTACTTATCAGAGCTTATTGGAAAGGACAGAACCCAATGATGCCATTGCACAAATAGATTTAGATTTGCATCGAACTATGCCTCATAATGTGTATTTTGGTGGAACTGGTCCAGGTATTGAAAAACTTCGAAGAGTACTAGTTGCATTCAGTTATTGGAACTCTTCTGTTGGATATTGTCAAGGGATGAATATGATCACAGCTGTGTTATTATTGACCTATTCTACAGAAGAGGATGCATTTTGGTCCTTGGTGAGTCTAGTTGATAATATTTTACCAGAAAAGTACTTTAGTCCTCCATTGCTCATGTCTCGAGCAAGTCAACAAGTGTTTAATATTTATTTTGGTCGATTTTTACCTTCTTTACGAATTCATTTTGATAAGCTAAAGGTAGAGATACAACCTATAACATTTGACTGGTTTCTGTCGTGTTTTACCGAAGTCCTTCCAGTTGAAATACTTCTACGAGTGTGGGATGTACTGTTTTGCGTTGAAGGTGAAAGTTATTTATTTCGAGTGGCCTTGGCTTTATTTAAAATTCATGAAATTCGGCTACTTGAACTTGATTCAAGTGCCGAGATATATTCGTTTATGAAATCATTATCAAATCAACACATCGGAGCAGAGACGTTGATCAGGTATGCAAATCAATATAATAGCATTAGTATTGATGAAGTTAATAAGCTTCGACAGCAAGCAATCCCTTCTTTATAGAAATGCATTTTACTCCTTCCTTCTCTATTATAATGTTGTATAAAATGTTTTGTATGCATTATCTAGGTCAAATAACAATTGCCTAGCTTGTTCGTCAGATAATTCCTCATTAATCTTCATTCCATTTAATGTAATCAGCCATTGCACAATTTTACCCCGTCCTTCAAAGTCACTATTTGTTACCTTGTTCAAACTTGTCATAAGTTCACTCAACAAAGGATGTAACTGATCCTTGGCCCGGAAGTTAAGCTTTAATCCATCCATAGTAGTAATAAAATTACCAGTTGCCTCAGCTACTGCTTTTGCAGAAACTCCAGAGCTGTTGGAGCTTGAACCAGCAACAGGTGTTGAAGCAATCGGTGTCTCGACTGCTTGTTCTACGGTGGCTGGCACTCCAATTTTGAGTCTTGATGTTGCATTTGCGTGTTCCATTCCATATTTTCTCTTGAAATTATCTAGTGAATCGAATTCTCGCGCCACATCTTCATTCTTTAAGATGGTATTATATTGGGCTAATAATCTTAAACATGCCGGTGTATATTCCGTTTGTGTAATGGAATCTCTAAGAAATGCCCGTTCAAGCTTATCCAGTGTAACGATTATCGAATAGATCTCTGCCAATGATTCATATTGTTCCCGTTGTTTAGACGTACTATATAACCTGACTTCCTCATTTAAATTAACTCCATAATTTATCCGGCTATAGGAGGAAGCTGCTGGAGCATATGGAGGAGGAATACTCATATTTTATTATCGACGTAATTGTAAGGTTGTACAGAAGGTTCAATAAAGGCTGCTGCACGGCACCTATCACCCAGCAGTGAAGATGGGGCAACCGATAAAGGCATTAACTCAGGGGTATGACGACAGAGGTTTATAGACTGTGTTAGCTTTATATATATTTATATATTTATATATTTATATATTTATATATTTATATATTTATGAAGCTTAATGTTTGGGGATATGTGACTGTAATTGCTTATTTAAGTTAATAAGTTTAGACGTGTCAATATTATATTTGCCAGCTTGGTTAATAAGGTTGTTGATATTACCGGTGAACGACGCGGTAATTAGTCTGCCTGGAGCATCAATAGCACCGCCAATCAAGTTAGAAAGTAATACTTCTGCTCCATTTGTGACAGATTGCACAAATGGACCAAGCAAGAAGTTTCCTACTGCAAGAGAAAGACCCCCAGTTAAAGGTGCTAAGGCCGTTGAGACAGTGCCAATTGCATTGTCAATTTGGGAATCCAAGCCTGTTATAGTAGCAGAAATGACCTCAGCAGCAGCACGTCCATCATGCTGTCTTAATTGTCTTGTTAGAGTATCGACAACTTGTCTTGTATTTACCATTGAACTTTCAGCCCCATCAAGAATAGGATTTCCACTTCGTGATTCTAAACTTTCAGTACTTCTCTTTCCGCGAGGTACATGCTGTTCTAACTGCTTATTGAGATTAATCAACTTTGATGTATTGACATTATACCTTCTGGCTTGACTGATAAGAGTATTTATATTGCCAGTAAGAGACGCAGTTATTGCAGCCGTAGGACCATCAATTGCTCCTCCGATTAGATTTGCAAGCAACACTTCTGCTCCATTGGTAACAGATTGAACAAATGGACCTAGCAAAAAATTTCCAATTGCTAGAGATACACCACCAGTAATAGGGGCCAGAGCATTTGCTACAGTTCCAATAGCATTATCAATTTGTGAGTCAAGACCTGTAATTCCAGCAGCTATAACCTCAGCAGCAGCATGTCCATCATGAGATTGTAACTGACGGGTCAAAGTATCTACAACCTGTCTTGAATTTGTCATTGAACTTTCGGCACCATCTAGCCAAGGATTTCCTGAACCAGTAGCTCTGTCTTGCAAAGTCTCATCAATACCTCGTTTGTGTTTGTCTTTTGGAATATATGACTGAAGCTGTTTATTCAAATTAATCAGCTTTGAAGTATTGATATTATAACGATTTGCATGACTGATCAAATTATTAATATTTCCGGTTAAAGAGGCAGTAATCAGATTACCGGGAGCATCTATAGCACCACCAATCAGATTAGAAAGAAGCACTTCAGCTCCATTGGTAACTGATTGTACAAATGGACCTAGCAAAAAATTTCCGACTGCTAAAGATAATCCTCCTGTAAGAGGAGCAAGTGCATTTGCTACAGTCCCAATAGCATTGTCGATTTGAGAATCGAGACCGGTAATACCAGCAGCTATGACTTCAGCAGCAGCATGTCCATCGTGAGATTGTAGCTGATGAGTCAAAGTATCTACTACTTGCCTTGAGTTTGTCATTGAACTTTCGGCACCATCGAGCCATGGATTCCCTGAGCCAGTTGCCCTAGATGACAGCCCAGGGAATTCTGCTAAAATAGGCAGAATCAAAGAGACACCAAAGAGAATTGATTTACCCGAGACCATTTTTTTTTTTTTTTGAAAAATATAATTTTATATCTGCTTGGATATTAGTTTGTAAGCATTTTCGTCAAGATATTTATACTTGTAAGTCCGTTCTTTGTCCCTTTGAAACAATTTAAGTTAAAAGGTAGTTTGATAAAGATAATTTGAAACTAAATTTGATTCTTCCCAAGTTATAACCATAACAAAATTACATAAATTATACAAACATGAAAGCAAAACCAAAAAGCATTGCCAAGAAACCAGTAGACACATTATTAGAATTGGCATCAGCCTTAGACTTGCTAGTGGTGGCAGTAGCAGTAGTAGTAGAAGTAGCAGAGGAAGAAGAACTAGATTCATCAGTAGAGTTTTCAGAAGTAACCTTTCCTTCAGGAGAGTTGATTTCATTGTTAGAATCAACAGTGATAGTGGTATTACTGATGGCATTTCCATTACTGTCGAAAATCTCATAACTAGTTTGGGTCTGGTTCAAATCAATAATCTTGCCGATATTTGTGTTACCACCACCATTAGCAAGCATGGAAGGCGCAGGACAAGCAGGCAAGGTGAAATTAGTTTGGAAATCATCATCAATGTTGGTAATCAAACTTTTGGTACAATCAGGAGCATCCACAGAGGTGGGGATATCACTGGATGAAACATTAGGTAGAGAAATATTGTTGTAAGCAGCTTGTAAGTTGTCGAAATCAGTCAACAAGGTGACACTTCCATTACTGTTAATCTGGACAAGACCATAGTTATTGTCTTCTTCATCATATTCATAAACAAGACCACCAGAGAAAACCTGTTCTAATTGACCATATACACCTCCATTAACTTCTGGGAAGGTTCTAGGAGTTACAGTGTTACAACCATATTCAGACAAGAAAACTGGGATACTAGTACCGTTAAAAGAAGATTCTAAAGTATTGTAACCACTAGTCTCCCAAGTGCTACCAGTACACCATTGGTAAGAGTTCACACCGTAAAAATCAGACTTGGAGGTGTCATTACCACATTGGAGGTATTCCCACATAGCTAGTCTCAATGTGACGTCATCAGCAGCAGAGTAACCAACAGGAATAGTTCTATTAGCATGCTTAGCAATATATTCCTTCATATCACGTTGGATAGCTCGAATATATTGAGGAATGATTTTAGCAGAAGGAGCATCGTTTACAACTTCATTACCAGAAAAGAAACCGAGAACATTAGGATACCCCTTGAAAGCATCGATAACACCAAACACATTGTTCAAGTAGTTTTCATTATAAGTACCAGATGGGTCGGTTCTATCCAAAGAAATATCGGGGTTATTAACATCCAAAATGACATAGATACCTACAGCATTGAAAATAGACATGCAAGCATCATGGTTAAGCCAAGGATTGATAGAGTAGACCCGGATAGTATTGACACCAAGTTGTTGCAAAACAAAAGCATCTCGGAGACAGACATCTTCATCAGTTAAAACATCAGTATTGGAACTGAGACTGAAGGCGGAAGAACCACCTGGTTGATAATCAACACCAATAATGGTGAACTCGGTACCATCTTCATTAGAGTTGGTAGAAGGACGAATAAATCTACTTCCTTGAATTTCAATAGGGATAAGAGCACTAGCAGATGCTAATAAGGCAGAACCTGCCAAAATAGATGAGAACTTCATACTGGAAAAAAAAAATACCCGAATAAAAACACACTATTACTTAAAAAAACAAATTAGGACTAAAACAACGAGCAAATAAAAGGAGCATTAAATAACCGAATCACACAAGATTCGCCTCTGAATGTACTGAAAGAGAGACAAGAAGTGAAACTAAAAGGAAAGGGAATAACCGGTTCAAAATCGGTAACTTATTATAAATTTTAGAAATTATGTATGAGGAGATAATAAGTTCGTCAAATTATAGGGCCGGATAATAATACCTTAAAAAAAGACAGAAATATTAAAGCTCGCTGAAACGCGTTAAGGGGGGGGACAGAGGTTAGGATAATCCATTTCTGGCATGGTCCCTATGCCGCCGTTCATAGTAAATTGTGTTAACTTGGGTATAATGCCAGGGTTATGTTTCTTTGGTGATGCAGCTAATATATTTTATAACTGGGGTGGGGAATCCAGAAATAACAAAAATACTAAGAATAGCTCTAAGAATAGCTTGTCTATTTATAACGTCTACAAGGATGTAACATAGATTATTTGAACTAGTAGCAAAAGCTTAATCCTCACATATAGAAAGTGTAATCTATAGTATCTATATAGAAACATTCATGGGTGTTCAATCTCCTTAGTTAATGCGTATATAGATGCATAAAAGTGAACCGCCTTTCATTCCAAAGGTTATTTGAATACATCCTTTTATTGAGTTAACTTAGACACGACACGGTCCACTGGCAGCCATAGGAGCCGCCATTGTAAAGTTTAATTACTACTTATATGTAACTGTTAGTTACTTTATTTATTGGTGTGGAGTACGTTTACTGGTCCTAGCGATTAACGGTGGTTTAGTTGAGAATGCCGGCAGAAATGTTGACTGATTTCTATGGTTTGTCGGATCTGCTTAAGTTAAGTTAACTTTAACGTAATACAACCTCACAGTAATTCATGAGTTGATATCAAGCCGTTTATTAGTAACGAGCTTAACACAACGGTAATCAAATACCTGCCGTAATAATCCGAGAGTCTATGGAATCAAAGTCTGGTATTATAAGTGCATAGGTTATGAAGCCTGCGCTTATGCCCGAGTTAAAATAGAAGTTAATAGCAGTGAGATCACGGTGAGATCACGGTGAGATCACTTTAAACGGCCGGTATGGAATTTAAATGAAATTGAGCTATATTTAGGTGAACCCGAATCTTTCAAAAATATGGACTGAAAGCCCCCAGTGTTCCGACTTTGCAGTTACTGTGTCAAACTGAAGAATAACCGACCGCTCGTAACTTTAACACTTAAAAAAGTTAACTTAATGTACATGATACTGTTGGATATGCATAATCTCAACCCATGATTTTTAGGAAAAGATAGAACAATCCAAGAATGCAAACGATTAAAGCACCACTGCCAAATATAATATATCACCTTAAATTTTAAAGAATCACTTTTGAACTTAATGTTTTAATACATTACTGTTCCACTTTTAGATTAGTATATCTTTAAGAGACAGTTATATTGTGCACTTGATGCCAAATATCTACAGAAAACATGATTCTCAAAACTATCAATTTTCTTATAATTTTATGGATTCAGAAGGAGTTCTGTTAACAGTAAGTTACTTATTATGGCAATAATAGTCAATTGGTTATATCCTTCAAATATCCTTGTGCAGTTTGAAACGTGTATCACATTAATCAAGATTTAACTAACTAAATATAGTTACCAGCTGTTGATTATATTTATCCATACACACTTAATTATTGTATACACTATAAAGTTAAAAACACTAAATTAAAACAGTTTAGAATATTGCTATACTGTTTTCATTGTTATTTGTTGCTGTAACTAGTTAGTAATTAAAGTTACCTGGCAAGAGAGCCTACAGGTTGCGTGCATGATTCAGCAGAGGCTCATTCGGACTAACTTAACCAATAAAGCTGGTGATCGACATCAATGACATGTCTTACAATTGAGCACTGGAGGCTTAGTAAAATCAGCATAAAGAATACGGTAAAACTAATTCAAGACTTATAGAGTCATTATTATTCCACCACTATGCTGTACTTTAAGATAAAGTCTTCCATTCTACTAGTAATATCTATTTCAGATTTAATCATTCTATCTCTATGTGTATGAGCAGAAATTAAGGTTTAACTCGCTGATCTATTTCGTTACGTAACTATGCATGCAACTATACACTCTTCACCGTCCCTCCGTCTCCCAAGGCATGTTCCAGTTACAGGAGTGCTGTGTGACAACATTGAACTAACTTAGGTCTAGAGGTATATATCATCAGGTACCTAGGTAGCTACGTAGTGCTAGGGGTGATCACGAGTGGTCACCGTCAGACTACATATGTATGTAACAAGAAAGCTCAAAAGTGGTCACATTTAACATTGCGCATGCGAAACTAACTCAAGCGGCAGACCTGTAATGCAGTAGTTGTCAATCTTAGTTAAAAAGTACATAAAAGACGAAAATCCTGTTATTTGTTATAACCATACTCAATTAATCTTTTCATTTATCTATTTAAAATGTCATATCATCGTCCCAAAATTGGTGTCGGTCATCCTCGACAAAGCAATGTGATGGTGACTACTGCCAACGACTTTCCTCATCATGATATTGTGGCTGTTCATGGAGTTGTTTACGGAATAACTGTTCGAGCTCGAAATGCTGCTGCCATGTTCGGTACCAGTTTGAAATCCATTGTTGGTGGAGAACTGAGCTCGTTAACAAACAACATGGTTTCTTCTAGAGATGAAGCTATGGATCGAATGATTCAAGGTGTATATGACGTCGGTGGAAATGCAGTATATGCATTTAGATTTGATATTAACTCAAATGACGAAGGTTGGACCGAAGTCTGTTGTTACGGCACGGCAGTGACAATTGCATCCAAAACGTACTAAATCACCGTAGCTCGCTAGTTAGTTATGTGTCTGACTTTCTTTTAAAGTGGCTACAAATGATTTGGTGGCTTTCAATATTTGGCTAAATTATTTGAATGACTTTTAAGTCTGTAGAACAGAAATTCTTATTTATGATTTAGCTAATGTTTATATTAATATGAAAATTCTAATATTTTTCGGAGAGAATTTGCAGTAGTAAAATAGTAAAGGTACCAGAGACTCCGCTAACACAAATAAACATTATTCAGATCAATAACAGATTATAGTCTGTTGCCCGCTCCTAGTTAATAAATATATTTTATTTTTTTTTTTTTTTTTTTTTTTTTTTTTTTTTTATTTAAGCAGGAAGATAATAACCAAGCAATACTTTGGGACTAAAAACTCAGTAACGATAGCTTATTTATGCCCACCCGTTACATAATATAACTGATCTTGCTTATGGGAAGCACTTCTTGCCATAGCTATATAATTGACAGCATTATCCAGTTTTTATAGCCATAAGATTATAATAGGAATATGCTTGCTTTTATAGATGAAAAGCAAGCTATTGAACGAATGTTTCGAAGTGTTTCAACTAGGAGACAATTTAGATTTGACAGAATTAGTAATGATGGATGTTATACACCAAAGTAGATACTGCAATTATGGTATAAAGTTATAATTAGAAGAAGAAAAACAAATAATAATACTCAAAGCTATTAAAATTGAAAAGATTTTAGACTTCTTAAACTTACTACTGTGTTTTACATTTCAATAGATGAAAATATAAAACATTAATCTTGGTAATATACAACATAGCAAGGCTTCAACATGCCGCGCTAAATGGTCCTCCATTAAAGTTTAACGGAGCATCCAATTTAACCTATAGAGTGCTGATTAGGGTAATATGCCCCAAACAAAATACTGTATAAGCTCAAGATATAATTGTTATTCGTGTCTGGTATCTATCTGATTTATAATAACTACTTGGATTATTATATCAGAGATAAACTATTATTATATTTATATTATTGAAATGGCCATTCAGGCAATTGATAGAGGGTCAGTACATAAGCTGACGTCTGGCCAAGTTATCATTGACCTGGCTACTGCTATCAAGGAATTGGTGGATAACTCTCTAGACGCGAATGCAACCAGTATAGAAATAAAGTTTAAAAACTATGGACTTGATTCTGTAGAAGTTATCGATAATGGCCATGGTATATCGGAAGATGATTATGAAGGAATTGCACTGAAATATCATACTTCCAAACTATCAGAGTTTGAAGACCTCCAGCGCGTGCAAACACTTGGTTTCAGGGGAGAAGCTATGAGCTCGTTATGTGCATTAGCAGAAGTGTCAGTACTGACAAGCACCAATGGAACATTAGCGACAAAGTTGATTTTTGACCATTCTGGAAATATTGATTCTCAAACCAAAAGTCCTGGAAAACGAGGCACTACAGTTGTCATTAGTAATATATTTGGATCGCTTCCAGTCAGACGGAAAGACTTGGAAAAGAACTCGAAACGTGAATTCTCAAAAGCTCTGTCCTGGTTACAGGGATATGCTGTAATATCTGATGGAGTTGTCATTACTGCATCAAACACTTTACCTAACGGTAAAAAGACAGTATATTTAAGATCAAATGGCTCTGACATCAAGTCTAATATCACTAGTGTATTTGGCTCAAGTGCTATGGACGGACTTAGCCCTTTTAGTTTAGATCTTTCTTGGTCTGCTAAAAATATGTTTAAAGAAAAGCTGGAGACAACAGTACGACTTAAGGGATATATCTCAGAACCCACTTTTGGTAAAGGTAGATCAAGTACTGACCGACAATTATTTTATGTCAATTCTCGACCTTGTACGCTTCCTAAAATTTCAAGGGCTATAAATGAAGTTTACAGACTATTTAATAATGTTCAGTACCCTGCAGTCGTTTGCAACATTGAATTGGATCCTGAAAGTTATGATGTGAATGTTTCGCCAGATAAGAGAACTATTTTGCTTCATCAAGAAATTGTACTAGTTGAGCACTTAAAGGAGCAGCTTGAAGAATATTTTGATAATATCAACCATACTGTTCCTCGTAAAGAGGATGTTAAACCTGTTATACCCACTCCAGTCTCTTCAGCGATGAAAAAATCATCAGTTAACTCTCAATCAAAGATATCCTTGTTGTCGGAAATGTTTAGTGCCTCTCCATCTGCTAGTACTAAGATTTTGAGAAAACTGTCTGCTAAACCAGTACCTCAATCTGAATCAGAGTCTAATTCTGAATTGGACACTGGTTCCAACTCTGAACAAGAATCTGAGTCTGATTCGGAGCCTGAGGTTAAACCTAGAAATGTTGTTATCAAGACTGCTACTATTGCTAGGAAATCAGATATTAGATCATCGGAATCAGAATCAGAATCAGAATCAGAATCGGAATCGGAATCGGAGTTGGAATCTAAGAAAGAAAAAGATATTCGCAGTGTATCTGATTCAGTTCCAACTATACTTTCAACCCCAAGTAATATGAGTCATATAGCAGATTCTGCTAAGGAAATTGACCTAGATGAGATTAATTCTGATGAAGTCGAAACCATACGTATAAGTAAAGATAATACAAGTTCAAACTCTGATCCAACCTTTCAATCAGAGGTAGAAGAATTAGATGTGCCAATGTTAGACCAAACTCTAGAAGGTCGGTCTTTGTTGTTAGATCCTGCTGAAGATCCTGTATATCAGGAAAGAGTTATAGATGATGAACCCAACTTAGAGAGATTAAAGCCTATTCAATTATTAGAGAATGACATACATGAAGAGCCGGCTACTTCTCAAAGCATACCAAATGGTAAAGTGGATGAAATATTTATCAGCGACAAGGAATCCAGCACACCAATAAAGCTGGTTCACCCACGAAATGAAAATGAAGAAGAAAAAGATTCTGCTGTAACCCATATCCATATTAGAGGATCTAAAAGAATGAAGCATAAGCAAACATGCTGTCCTGGACATGGTACCCACGACGAGAAGCAATCCATTATTGAAGTTCCTTCCGCTATTAATGATCAGTTGAAAGAATTGAATGATCCTTCGAAATCTAGAAACAGATTGTTGTACAATGTATCGGTGAATAGTAACAGTAGCTTTGATAGTATCTGCAAAGGCTGGAAGAAACTATCCAATTTAAAATCAAAGCTGCAAACTGATAATAAGCATATGGACGTTCGCCAATTCGATATCACTGAAGACAGTGATATTTTGGAAAGCAGACTCAATATGATTATTAAAAAGGACGATTTCTTGGATATGAAGGTTATTGGACAGTTCAATCTGGGATTTATTCTAGTCACCAGAACAAATAGCGATGGTTCCAGCGATCTTTTTATTATCGATCAACATGCTAGTGACGAAAAGGCCAATTTTGAGCGTCTTCAAGAAGAATGTGTCATGCAACAACAACCTTTAGTCGTCCCTAGATCATTAAATTTGACGGCGATTGAAGAACTGACTGTAGCAAGACACATGCCTATCATTGTTAAAAATGGTTTTGGAATCAAAATTGATGAAGATGAAGTGCCCGGATCTCAGTGCAAGCTGGTAGCGTTGCCATTTAGTAAAAAAGTTATATTTGACGAAAGCGATTTTAGTGAGCTACTTTATCTTATTGAAGAAAACCCTGGCAACAAGTCTTTAAGATGCTCCAAAGTACGTTCGATGTTGGCTATGAGGGCATGCCGAAGCAGTATTATGATCGGCCAGCCGTTAACAATGACAACAATGAATCAAGTTGTGAAAAAGTTAGCAGAATTAGACAAGCCATGGAGTTGTCCTCATGGACGACCTACTCTTCGTCATATTACTTCGATAGATCAGTGGCATGGATATAATGAAGATCTTGCTTCTTGAAAGATGCATATTGATATTTATATTTATTTATTTTTTAATTAATAATTTTTTATTTTAACTTTGTTTTGTAGCTTCTTAATAAATAGCTTTGGCAATCTGAGTGACAGTATTTAGCAATGCTAAGTGTTCATCGGATCCATCATTTAAATTCTTATCAACCTCTGATAATGCCCAGGATATGTTACATTTTTGACCGGCTGTCAATAATTCATCTGCTAATAGCTTGTCGTGAATTTGATTCACAAGCTGTGCAGCACTGTATCCATTTAAAATGATATCCTCCACTACTGGTTGGATCCTTTCAAAGATTGCTGCAAATGTTGTAGATGGCTCACTATGTCTACAGGCATAAATAATTCTATTAATAACCTCGTCAGGAATTATACCAGAAATATCATCAACATCTTTAACTGTTACTTTATTCGCATTCTCATCGTCATCAACAATTTCTATATCACCATCATCATCTTTCTTGGGAGCATGCAGTTTAGCACTAGATTGTAGAAGGGTAATGGCCTTTCTTAAATCACCGCTAGAAGCATCTAATAATCTGCTCAATGCTGGTTCTTCATAGTTAACCTTTTCACTATCAGCAATGAACTTCAGTCTGGTCAATGCATCAGAGTTGTCTAAAGGCTTAAATCTAAACTTTGAACATCTGGATGCCAAAGGATCAATAATTCTAGTAACATAATTGCAGATCAAGCAGAATCTAGTAATCTTTGAATATGTCTCCATAGTTCGTCGTAGGGCTGATTGAGCATCTGAGGTCATTGAATCTGCTTCATCTAAAATAATGATTTTGTAAGGTGGACAGGGATAATTCTTCAAGGCATGATCGCTAGGTGTCGAAACCACGGTTCTAGCAAAATTCTTTATTTTTTCTCGAACAATTGATATACCTCTTTCATCAGACGCGTTTAATTCCAAGACTCTTGATTTAATCAATTCAGGACCATATAGTTCTTTAGCTAATGCTAATACAGTTGAAGTTTTGCCGGTTCCTGGAGGTCCATAAAAGAGCATATGCGGCAAATTACTAGATTGTAAAGTTCTTTTCAAGACCATAACTGTATGGTCTTGAGCAGCAATATCATCGAGGTTCTTTGGTCGACTTCGATGTTAGTGTGATCTCACCAGTTCATAGCGTTCTACTTACTATTTTTCAACCCAAGGGGCATTTTTAGAAACACCTTTCTTTTTGGAAGCACTAGAACCAGATGGTTCCCTTTTGCTGAAAAAAGACATCTGTTATGAAAATGGTGAATTGATTTTCCAAACCAGTTGTAAATTAAATAACTTCTGTTGGTAAAGACGCGCAATCGCGTATCATATAGGTCTGTCTACATTAATTAATTACCCTGCTGGGAACAGTTACATCGGAGAAATCGGAAACATAGGATGCTAAAAAGGTAATAAATACTTATCGCATGATATAAATTAATTAATATAAATTACAGGTCTATTGAATGACTATATATGCTAATAAACTAAGCATCTTCCTTCCATTTACCATTAGCTTGGTAATCATCGTACAGCATCTTGAATAGGGTTCGAGATGACGAGTCAATCAGTGCATTGCAAGTCTTCAAACCATCGGATCCAAGAATACCGAAAATTCCATATAATCCAGGAAGCAATGCTTCTCGGTTCTCAGGAGATAAACCAACTTGTAAAGAAAGATTAATATATGTAGCTAAGATTGCACCAATATGTTTGGAAAGAGCTCGCTTAGCTAAAGTGGATGAAGATGTCAAATTATTCTTACCACCTTTTTCGCGAATAGACTGTACTGGTGGCTCACACAAATTGCTAAGCAATCTAGAATAAGCACTTGCACAAGACTTTTCAAGAAAAGCTCCACTATGTACCCAATGTGGCCCAATATTTGATTTTGTAGACCTTACTTTATCTGTTAGACACTTGAGTAAGTTAATAAATACGCCTACAACAAGATGATGTCGACCATTTATTCTATGTCTGTGGAATAATAGGACAGACGAGATGACTTGAGTCAATAGAATATATAACTTGGATGCATCAGAAGAGTTGAGGTTGAATTTTGGGCCATTCTGAGATGCGATTTTCGCAACTGTTGCTAAAATGAGTTCCAGGCTGTATTGTCCTATAACAGATGTGTTATCTCGTAGCAATGAATTGATCAATCCCAAGAAAGACGATATAGCCAGTTCTGGTAGATCATTACATTGACTATAAAACATAGCAACTACAGATGTCACCTTGGCTTTATCGCTTAAAGCATTTGACTCGGTTCCTAGAATACGCAGGACGCTAAAAAGAATAGCACCTTTACTTTGACTACAACCCTGTAAGACTTGACCAAAAAGCTTTGACATTCCTTCAGAATCTTCAACTCTTGAAGCACTTTCAGAGTAAATCTCTAAAACATTATCATTATTGTGAAAAAGCAAAACAGCTGTAAGAGCAGTAAAATCTTCAATATTAACTGCCACCTTAGCTAAAACTCTAAAAGATTCAATGAACAGTATTTCATCTTTAATTTGACTAACAGTCTGACCAATTGATGACATTAGGCGTCGAACGACAGGATCACTAGTTTTATCTGCAGCGAGTATAGTAGAGATACTTCTTAATAGTGTTGAATCTGCAATACAGTTTTTTGATTTCTGTAAAGGGGTTTCTTCTAAATACTTTACCGTAGTTTTAATCAACGACGAGAAATATTTATTTGAGCCTGATGCTTCTAAAACACAGCAAAGCTTTATTATCCAAAGACTCTCAGAAGAATAACCTTCTTCTACGCAAGCCCTTAGCTTTTTGTCAGCCATATGTTCTAATTTGTCTAGGTACTCATCACTTTGGGTATTGCCCTTATTCAATTTATGATGTTGTATGACTTTGATACAAATTGAGGATACGAGCTTATCACTTTCATCATCAGTAGAATGAGCTGTTGACTCATATAAATGCTTTAACACTTTACAGTCACTCTCTATGGTGGTATCATATGTTGGTCTAGAGAGAAGATGTAAGATACATTTCTGATTGACTAGGTTGATCTTCTTTGGCTTTAGAATAACTTCTAAAAGGGTTTGGCGAGAGAATTTTGACAATGTTTCTATAGGGAATAAAAGGATACAATTAAGAAGATCATCCTCGATTTTGTCTTCTAATCTCTTGATAATACATTCTATAACCTTTTGAACAATAATGTCTTGCTCAAAGAATAAATCATTCTGAGACAAAATTTGCAACTCTTCCAGATTTTTAACATATAACTTCGCAATTGACTCAATTTCAGATTCTTTGAAAGTGTTATTAACTAGTAGCAGCCACCTATTAGTAATGCTACGTAGACCAACATCAGGATATTTTTTAACAAAATGTACAAACTTTTGAGATATAATTTCAAATCCATCATCTTGAATATTAAATTCCTTGATTCTAAACATAGTTGAAAAATAATCCAACCAGGCTGCCTCTCTTAGTTTTTCTGGAACAGAACTGTTGGACTCTTGAACTAATCCATTATCTAAAGATAAGATGAGAAACTTGACTTTCCAGGAAGCAGGATTACTGCTATCAAAATCTTTTTCCATAAGAGCGTTAAGATTACCAGATAACCTTTTCAATTTTTCTGCAGGAGAATTCAGCAAACTTGTTAATAGAGTTATAACTGGGTATGAGGAAGTAGAAGTTGACAACTTTAGCTTTTTAGTAGGTTTCTCTTCAGGAGGAGATATTTTATCTATCAATGATGCAATCTGGAAGCTTGACAAACTCTTCAAACTAGAAGTCAGTTGATTCACTACAACCCCAGATAACCAAACTGGACTCTGATGAATCAAGGTTGTGGACCAGGTGTCGAAAAACGTAGGTAGCTCTCGTGGTTGAGAATTTGCTTTTATTAATAAAACAGCCAGCTCTTCTAATTCTGAAAACGATTCTCCAGATGTTGCAATACTCTCATAAATAGTATTAGATAGTTTTATAATTAATTGGGGGTTAAATTGTGCCAGTAATACAATAATAGACCATTGTATTTTTTTGTTGTCTTGGGCAAGCTCCTTAGTTATGAGGTCTTCCAAGTTTGAGGGGTCGATAGTAATCTTCTTTGAAATCGCCACCTCCAATAATAATGCAGTTGAATTAGGACAAGAAGTAGCTAACTGTGTAAAATAAATAGTTGAAAATTTTCTTTGGTTGATATTATCCACCAAGATATCAAAAAGGTTCCTTGCAGTGGGTGGAGAAATTCCATCTATCAAAGAAGTTAATGCGATTTCAGTAGTACTAAATGTGGATGCGAAACTTTTGACAGATTTAAGCAACAGATCCAAGCTTGATGAAGACTGTTGATCCCAAATTTTTATCAATAAGCTGAGTATTGCTTCACTATCAGAGGCTCTGTATATAAGTCCACGGTCAAGAGGACGAATTAAGAACTGAGATATACTTGCAGCAAGCTTTTCAATAACAGAAGATTTATATTTTTCAGAAAGTTGGAAAAATAAATAAATAATCTGTTGAGCAACCATATTTTCCTGTTGAATATTTTTGCATCCTAAGCCACTGTACGTAGCAGAGGAGCTTAATAAAAGATTATTTATAATCTCAACCCAGCAATTTAATAAAGGTTCAGCAACAACCTCTGAAGATGGTGATACTAGACGCTTGAAAAAAGATATCATAATGGTCGGTATAAAAGAAGCATTTTTGAATACTCGTTCTCTAGCAAGTTTATTACTATCAAGGCTGTTCCAAACCTTTAACAATAATTGATATACACTAGTATCCAGTAACCAGGCACCCTCTTTCTCGTTTTTTCCACCCTTTAAATTAGAAGAACTTTCCAACTTTTCCAACAGCCATTCCAACAGAATGACATTTTTTTGTGGAAGGTAGACCTTCAGATCACCACTATGTAAAGCACTGGCAACTTTGATCAAAGATGGTATATCCACACCATCACGGCTTCTGAGAAATCGAGTGACCTCTTCTGCCGTCTGTAATTAGTATTTTAACCTCTTTAAATTATTAATAATAATAATAACTTACCGTTAGCTGATCCAACATTTATCTACGACTGTAATGATTCTCTACATTAGATCACAAAATTATTTCTGGGTTAAAGATTAGGGCATGGGTACAAATATTTTCAGCCGCACATTGAAAAATACATATGTACGAAATTTGATATTTTTTTTTTTTTTAATTTAAATTGCGAAGTTCAACCAAAAAGAAGAAAAAATGGCTAAAGGCAAAAGCAAACGGTACGAGCCAGTAAAAGAAAATAAAATCAATCTTGAAAAGGATGAAGAGGAACTTGAATTAGAAAAGCTTGTCTTTGGAGACTTTGATGGATTCGAGTCTGGTTTGAAAGCTCTTGATTTAGATACCTTCAGCTTGGATTATAGTGACAATGCTGAAGCATTTTCAGATGAAAACGAAGACGAAAGCGAAGACGATCATGATCAAACACAAGAATTAGAAGCTGTACAGGATGACAATTTATTTTTTGTCGATGATGGTGATGATGGAATGGATGTTGACGGGGACAGTGAACAAAGCGGAGAAGACAGTGATGGGAGCTCAGACGAAGAAAAGGAAGATACTTTAGATATCCATGGAGGAACTGCTGCTTGGATTGATAGTGATGATGAGCGTACAACTGTCAGTTTACAATCTAGCGACAGATTAAAAAAATTACAAAAGATAAAGGGAGAAGACGTGATTAATGGCCGGGAATATACCAAAAGACTTCGAGCTCGATTCCAAAAGATGTACCCAACACCCAAATGGGCCTTACCAGAAGTTATTAAGAAACCTACTAAAACTAACGAGGATTCAGATGAAGATGAAGATACTATTATGGGTGAAGAAGAAGACGACGATACTGCCATTAGCAGTGACCCATTGGCTAAATTATTAAAGATTCAATCTACTTATGTTTCAAATAGTGGTACTAAATTATTACCACCTTCAGTTTTAGATATTACCAGACTGAAAGATGCTAATTCTTCTTTGGTTTCACAGTCTGCTATTCAAACTTTAGATTTCCACCCTACTCATCCTTTGTTACTATCGGGAGGTTATGATCGAACTTTAAGAATCTATCATGTTGACGGTAAAACCAATCCAGTAGCTACTTCATTGCATGTTCGAACTTCTCCATTCCAAACTGCAGAATTCCACAGTGATGGCCGACGAGTGTTTGCAGGAGGTCGACGAAAGAACTTGTATATATGGGATATTGAGAGTGGTAAGGTCGAGACCATTACCAGAATGTATGGACATGAAGAAACTCAAAAGAGTATGGAGAAGTTCCGATTGTCTCCTTGTGGTAAATATGTCAGTTTAGTCGGTGGTAGTGGATGGGTTAATATATTGTCAGCAGCCACTGGACAATGGATCACTGGAGCTAAAGTTGAAGGTGTAATTTCAGATATTTCATGGTATGGAAATGTAAACAGCCATATGAACTTGTCTATTGTCAACAATGGAGGAGATGTATGGGAATGGGATTCTACTGCTCGAAAGTTTTCAGGACGTTGGAAGGATGAAGGTGGTATTGGCATTACTACTATGGCTATTGGTGGAAAGAATGATAGATGGTGTGCTATTGGTAGTAAGAGTGGTATTGTTAATATATATGATAGAAATAATACCACTTTATCTTACCAACTTTCTGAAAACGAAGCCCCAGTTTATAAACCCAAGGCTGTTCTACAACAACTAGTTACCCCTATTAGCAGCTTAAAGTTCTCACCAGATGGTCAAATGTTGGCTATGGGAAGTAGAGCTAAGAGAGATGCATTTAGATTGGCTCATGTACCATCATTCACTGTATTTAAGAATTGGCCTACTTCTGGTACTCCACTAGGGCGAGTCACCTCTGTTGCATTTACTCCTGGAACCGAAATGGTTTGTGCAGGTAATGAGGCCGGTAAAGCTCGTCTATGGAGACTCAATCATTATTCTTAACTTATGCATATATATTTATAATAATGTACTAATTTATCAACATGCTTTAAATTTATAATTTCACGGACCTAATACATGTGTTGTTCGAGTACTTGTAAGATTAGTGTGGTGAGCATGTTCTAGTAAGTCAGGTATAAAGTTACCCTGCAAACTTACCATCCACGTCAACTTAATTGTCAGATCAAGGTGTAAGAACATTACATTACACAGATCGCATTGAAGCTATAAAAATGTCACAGATTCAGGTTAAACCTCCGAATCTTAAAGAGGTCACACCATCAGCATTGGCAGTGGCCAATTTCTTAAGACATCATAAATTGCTTAAACAAAGGCAAGGTATATTAAGCGGCAAGAGATACGATTTTTTCAGAGGTGAGTGCATGGTTATAGTTGATATACCTGAGACACGGTCTAACTGATTAGTAAAACGGGCTATCCGAGCATTGGAAAGTCCACAATATGCTAAGGCTCGAGCAAAGAATTCAGCATTACCATTGATTACCAATAGAACTGAAGCATTAGAAGCATTTCGACTATTACCGCTAAACCGACTGGCATTCCAAGTGCAAAAGTTAGATACACAGGTGGCACTAAAGAACGGGTTAAAACCTGCTCCTGGAGTGCCAGTATTGCAAGTTCTTCCTCAGCAACAATTTGGAGATGATATGTATTATGTGTGGTTTTATGAACCAGTGCAATTGGTGACTTATGTTTATGCAGCAGTTGCTTTAGCAGTGATTTTTGCAGTAGTGTTGTTCCCATTATGGCCCACTAAGATGAAGATTGGTGTATGGTATTTATCTATGGGATTATTAGGATTACTCGGAGCATTCTTTGTGATTGCAATTATTCGATTGATATTATTTTTAATCACTTATGTAGTAGTCAAGCCTGGCATTTGGATCTTCCCTAATCTTTTTGAAGATGTTGGATTTTTTGAGAGTTTTATGCCAGTTTGGGCTTGGCATGGACAAAAGGCCTTACCTCCTAGCTTGGTAGCAGCCGCTAAGGCCAAGAAGAGAAAGCAGCTTAAGAAGAAGAAGAAGTTAGAAGAGTTGGCTAAGAATCCTCCTGCCCCAGCTGCTGCTGCTGCTCAACTTCAACAACCTGGTCCTGGTGGTCAACCTATTCCCGTTGGACTTGGAGGTCCTGGTAGCCCTGGTGGCCAACCTATGGGAGTCAACCCCCAATTACTTGCTGGTATTCAACAAGCAGCTGCTAATATGGATCCTGCTCAAAGAGCTGTATTTGCTGCTCGTATGAGGGAGTTGACTGAAAGAGTTAACAGAAGAAAGGCTGAAATCATGAAAACTGACCAGGCTCCTAAGAACCCAGCTGAAATGGCCAGATTGACTCAAACTCTTTTCCAAGAAGAAAGTTTAGCTATGCAGGCTCAAGTTAGAGCTGCTATGGCTAAAGCTGCTGCTAATGGTGTAAATATCCCTGGTGCTGCAAATGCTAGCACTGCTCCTTCTGCACAGAGAATTGTAACTTTAGAGGATGATAATGAAGAACAAAAATAATCACGTATCTGTGCTCCAAATAAATAATAAAAACTAAAACATTGATATTATTACCTAATATATATAAATTGACAAAAATTGACTGAAACATGATTGCCCCGTTGATAAATAACTTAACACTTATATAATGACTTAGATATAGCCATGAAGGTAAGACTGGCTATACTTTTGTTGGCTGGTTCCCTCTTTGGTACTTAGAATCTCATTAACAATTGCTGGCGGATTGAGTCCAAGCTTTTTAGCTCTATTCCATCGTTGTAATCGGGTCATTCCTGCTACCGGACCAAATGTAGTTGTAAGATCAAATTGTTTCAAGATCTTTTCGGCAGTATCTGATTCTTCTTGATGAACAGGTTCGGCTATGCGAGAGCTTGTCAATTCTTCAAGATATTCTTTATATCCAGCTTTTTCAGTCTCGAGACTAGGTAATTTATTAACTGTATTTTCCTTTGATTCAGACTCATCAACCGTGACAAGTTTTGGTTTCGGTTCCACCACTTCAAGCTTCTTTACCTCGGGCTCAATCTCCTTAACGTCTAATACATTCTTTTTAGTAACTTGGCCTGAAATACCTCTTTTAGATACTCCAAAAGATTTAGTTAATCTCCTCTGTCCAGCAGTAGAAGAAGTTTTTTTTGCCATTTTAAGTTATTGAGAATTTCAGAACTTGGTTTGCCATTGCTTTGCAATTAAAGTAACTGTTATCATACATGTTGACTTATTAGGTTTAGGGTGATCTATACATCCTAATATGGTATAAATATAACAATTGTATCAATTAAATTTTCAATTCAATTACAAATTTTGGACAAAAGAGAAACGATATTTACTGTAAATCAATTAAATGCATTTGTTTATGACTATTAATTATAATAATATGTTTTATAAAAGAATTAATTAATAATAGTTGAAAGTTTTGTATGTTAACTATTGCAATTAATTAAACAAACAATTAATAATAATATATATATATTATCGAATACACAATCACGTGATACAACCAGTCAGCTATATAGCTATATAGCATATACGGTATGCTAGTTGTCTTGCAGTAGTATTTCAAGCTACGAAACTAAAAATCATTCAATTGAAGAAATAAAACTTCTTATTTGTAATTCAATGACCTCTATGATACTAAATGATATAGCCCAACGTATAGTATATCTCTCAATCAAGATGAGAATACTAATAATAGAAAGGCCGTAAGAAGCTACAATACTCTAGGGTTATCAAACTGTATTCTTGCTTGCAGCCAACATACTGCGATAACAGTAACAGTTACAGTTTTTATGCTAAGAGTATATCCAACTTTCGATCAACTTCGGCTCCTACCACAAATAGACCACATCCCTGTTACTATATAAGTCTAAATTGACAAGAAAAAATATTCTTTTAAGATAAGCGGTAAGTAATCCAAGGGAGGTAATCTCGTGCTCGTTGTACTGGCACTATAAGGCATTTCGGTTAGGACGGCTGAAAACGTGGGCCCTTAGTATGCTGTGCATGGAATCATGGATTAGAACTTCGATCATGTATCTGGAAATACAGCTATACCTACAATTTTAATGACATACAGAAAATTAAAGCATACTATAAGAGTACAAAAGTTATTTTTAAAAGCATTTGTTTGAAGTTCAAATTGGATTCAGTATCTAACTAGGCTTTATTACCATGGTCTAGACAGGAAATCCAGCCGCATACATTGACGAGTCTGGAAATGAGATAAAAAATCTATATACCTCATTACCTATAATTTATATAAAGTGATAGTTCCGAACAGAAGACAGGGAGGACTTGAACATTTCGGCTAGCCAAATTGCCGGTTGGGTTAAAACATAAATAGATACCTTATATCAGTTCTTAATTATTGGTTGACTAGCTCAATAATGATTGGGCTAAAGCTTCGCACTGGTATTGGTATTGTAGTGGCATACACCGCATATTCTACTTATATGCAAATACGAACTACACATGAGATTTCAGAGCGAGCAAGAAAAAAGCTCCGGGAGAGCCAGCTTGACAACTCTCAAACTGCTGATTGGCCCACTACTCAGTTTGGATCCATGACTTTATTGGGAAAGTATGTAAATCCATTTAATGAGTACCGACCTCAAACTGTATTTGAGTTTGTATATTGTCGAATCATTGAACTTTTCCATACCAAACCTAGAGGAGGTGTACCCTTAGATCCTGAAACTATCAAGAAGTTGCTTCCCAGTTGTACCCCCGATTATGATTTACTGTTTAGAACATATAGAGAATTTACCACTGGTACATCTGTTGCCCTGAGCACAGTTTTGAGCAAAAATGATCAAGTTCCTAAGAGTGAAGAGGTGGCTTATTTAGATGACAATCAACTTCCAGATGTTGCAAATAGATTGACTTTGACTTGGTTGGGACAGAGTTGTGCCTTTGTACAGTTACCTGGTTTCAACATGTTGACTGATCCTTGCCTTGGAGACCATCTTGTCAATCAATATATTGGACCCAGGAGAATCAGTCCTGCACCTTGTGGAATAGAAGACCTCCCTCCAGTTGATGTAGTACTTGTATCACACGACCACCCAGATCATTTAGAACTTGAAACGGCAGAAGCTATCGGCAATAGGGCATTATGGATCGTACCCAAAGGCGTTGGTAGTCATTTAGAGAAACGCGGCATTACAAACTATAAAGAGATGGATTGGTGGGATAAGATTACCTTACCAGTTCCAAATAATGACAAAAATGAATGGGAAATTGCATGTACTCCTGCTATGCATTGGTCAGGACGAGCTATGATTGATTCAAACTCTACATTGTGGTGTTCTTTTATGGTTCTTCGAAAGAACAAGCCATTATTTTATCATGCAGGAGATACTGGTTACAGTCCAGATATTTTCAAGGGTATTGCTAAAGTATTTGGAGAAGGATGTCAAGTTGCTATGTTACCATGCGGTGCATATACCCCAAGATGGCATTTACGGCCTCAGCATATTGATCCAGCAGAAGCTATTCAAGTCATGAAGGATTTAAGCGCTCACAAGATGGTTGGTGTACACTGGGGTACTTTTGTTCTTAGTGATGAACACTTTTTAGAACCTAGAGATAGATTGCATGAGCTTGCTAAGAAGAACAGCATTGAGAATGATGTTATTGCTCCTGAATTTGGCAAGACGCTTGTGTTTCGACTTAATCATGAAACACATACTCCTGGTAGGAAGATCCCTATTAGAGATGGTTATGCACTTTTATTGGATTAGGTTCCTAATATTTTGTAATATATAATTTAATTTTTTTTTTTTTTATCATAATAACTTTTGAGAATATATATACAGGTTTAAGGATTGTTTTTAACAACGAGATTCAAATCTTTTCTCAACTAGTTGTTGAAAAGCTTCAAACTCTTCATCATTAATACTATAACAATGTTCAGGAGAAGGGAATGATCTCTCCTTGACTTCTTTGCTATAATTTTGGATGGCTTCAACATTGATCTTCAAGTAGTTTGAGTATTTTTTAAGGAACTTTGGTACAAATCCATCGTATCCTCCCAACATGTCAAGCTGGACAAGAACTTGACCAGAGGTATTTGGACCGGCACCTATACCAATAATAGGTATCTTGAGTTTCTCAGTAATAAGCTGACCAACTCGGTCAGGAACTGCTTCAAGAACAAGCATAAAGCTTCCTGCTTCTTGGAATGCTATAGCGTCTTCTAAAACTGACATAGCACTTTTAGCCGTTTTACCTTGAACTCGGAAACCTCCTAAAGATGTCTGCCTTTGAGGAATGAGACCAACATGTCCAACTACTGGAATGCCAGCATCAGTTATCTTTTTAATGGTAGGAGCAAAGCTTTTAGTGCCTTCCAACTTGACTCCATGGGCAAATCCCTTTTTTACCATCCTGACAGCTGAATTCAAAGCTTGGTCTGGAGAAGTCTCATAACAGCCAAATGGTAAATCAGATACAATAAAGGAGGACTTGACACCTCGAGCAACTGCTCGGGTATGGTAAATCATATCTTCCAATTCAATCTCATTTGTATTTTCATGGCCCATGGCTACCATGGACAGAGAATCTCCCACCAAGACTACATCAACACCTGCTCTATCAGCCAAAGTGCCCGAGATATAATCATGCGCTGTTAAAACAGAAATAGGTTCTTTATTTCGATATAATTTTCTTAAATAAGGTATTGTGACTTTGGCTCGACTAGGTTGCCCATTATCGGACTTAGTATTATAATGACTGAACCTGATCTGTTGAGCGATTCCACTAACCGCTGAAGCCGGTCGGCATCTGCTAATAGATCTAAAAGCAGACGAACTTATACAAGACATGGTTCTCCTTCTATTTGCATATATACAAATAGACGTCCTTCGGATTATATAAATATATTTTTAGATGAACTTTTCCCCTGTCTAGACTGTGAAAACTATCTCTGAGGTAAGGGAGTTCAAACGCAGTACCCGTTCTTAGCAGCTTAACGGCCTCGGTGACGGGCCCCACTATCCACCAAGGTTTCAAAAAGTCTTTGAAATAAGAGAGAAAGACCCCTGAAAATTATCAAGTAAAATAATTATATCTTAAAAATTTAGATCGCTCTTAAAATTAGATAGTATAAAGCTGGTTCCGATATCAAACAAGTTGCTTATTTTCACAAAGTTTGTTCTTCAGTACAATATCGGTGTACACTTAAAGTTAATGTACATGTCGTTTAACTCCACAATCCAACGGATATTCCGACCATCTTAGTAAATCGTCGAAATGATTTTTCCTAGCAAGATAACCTACATAGTCATGCCATGATATGACGCATTTCAAGAGTCATTGTCGGTGGAACGGAAGAGGCTTAGCAGGTGTACTACAGCTGACTTTAGACATATATTATGAGCAGTTTTGTATACATGTTGAATCTACTTTTTGGTGATAAGCTACCAGTTGGTTGGGGTCAACGTAGGGGTTAAAAAAATCCAACAGACTGAAAGGGTACTCATAGATATTGCGATATATAGTCTCACAATTACTATAACTTCTACTATAATAAAGCTATTAAATAAATAATAGTAAGATATTGTTAAAAGATAAATTCATTTATTATGGGATTCTTTCCAAAAGGCAAACTACAGATACGGCAGATTCAACTGGTGAGAAATCTAAAGAGTCTCTAAAGAGTCGAGATTTTGCAGAGTCAATTAGATCAATTAGACTGTGCTTTCAACTTTTCATCTCTTATCAGTGTTGCAACAATACAACTGGATGAATTAAAATCTTTCTAATTAAAAGTAAATCCTTTATATTGATGATTAAAGGAAGGAATAGCTATATATTATACTTTTAAGAGCTTACCTTAACTGGTACAGTCAAAGTGGTAGAATAAATCTACATACAAGTATGATACAACGGTATGTAGTAACTTACTGTACAGTACAGACTCTGTGTATTAACTTGATCTTAAAGCTAAGTTATAAACCGTAACAACACAGCGGAAACTCCAAGTAACGTTAAGTTAAGTTACCAGGATATTCAGTGCACCTTTTCACATTGTTAGTTAATATTCGGTGTTTACATATTTATTATATCAAACGATAATCTTCTTACCTAAGCAGTGAATCTTTTACCCCACTATTCCCAAACTATAACCGTATCTAGAACAACGGACTACACAAAACGGGCAACAATTTAATGCTTGAACAAGCATGTAAGTTACTACTACATGTATAACATTTGCTAGAATAACTTAGTCAAAGTTAACAAAAGCTACAATACAAATGTAAACAATTGTATAAAATTGACAGTTAACTTAAGAGGTATTTTTATTACAGAAGTTGGCAGAAAATAGCGCCTTAAACCTACAGAGTCGGCCCGTCGGTGAAGTGCTTAAACAGTTCACCACAGTATTAAGCAGTTGTATGAGCAGTTTGACACGGCTGAACGGTCCAATTTTGTTCCGTGGACATAAGCATTTAGAGTTTGATAATTAGTTTTATCTTATCCAGATCTTCGGAACAACTGCACAATAGTATTTTCCGTATCTATTTTTTCTTTTTTTCCTTTTTTTTTTTCTTTAATTTTATTTTATTTTTTTTATTTTAATTTCCCAGGGAATAAGTCTCATCGCATATCTGCTTATAAAAATTGCTATTACATCTATCACATTTATATATAGATATACGACGAACGTTAAATTTTAATATAGATCCCTTTCACAAAAAATGAGCTACTCCCTTTGGTCTAAGATTCATACCCATAAACCTATCAGTTCAGTGTCTCTACCACTGAAAAGTGATTCAGAAAATGATGGTGCAAAGTTTATTACATTAGATGAACTTGTAGAACAAAACGTTCCTGAAGTGAAAGATGGCTCTTCGTTCTGGATCAACCCTTTGCTTGGAAATGGTCATTTACAGACATTGTATGCTGCTAGTGGACAATTTGAAACCGTTGACCAAATATACTACGGACGAAAACTTGTAACTTGGGAAGATGGTGCTACTGTTTCTGTCGATTACGTCATTGAACCTCCTACTTCTGAAAAACAATGGGCTGCAGCTCTTGAATATAAACCTGTGGATAATGTACCTCCTTTCCCAGTCCGAACAAGATACCTTACACCTGAAGAAATCATTAGACTTGAAAACCCTGAAGAGACTCGACCTTTATTGATCACTTTGCATGGCTTGAGTGGTGGATCACACGAATCTTATGTTCGAGCTACCCTTAGTCAAATGCAAAAGTGTGCCGAGAACTTTGAATGCATTGTTTTAACTAGTAGAGGTTGTAACCGAACTAAGATCACTACTCCTCAATTGTTTTG
Source organism: Sugiyamaella mastotermitis (assembly GCA_030572735.1). Lineage (NCBI taxonomy): Eukaryota > Fungi > Ascomycota > Dipodascomycetes > Dipodascales > Trichomonascaceae > Sugiyamaella > Sugiyamaella mastotermitis. Next base: position 48,026 of record JAJMBN010000068.1, read on the forward strand.
TGCTATTATGACTAGTGATATAAGACGATTGGTTAAGAAGATTAGAGCTACCCAACCCAACCGTAAGATTTACATTGTCGGGTACAGTTTAGGTGCTTCAATTCTTGCCAATTACCTTGGCCAAGAAGGTGAAAATGTCGATGTTGACGGTGCCTGTTGTGTGGCTAATCCTTGGGACTTGAATTTCAGTGGTTACAAACTTGAGAGTAGTTTTATGGGTAAATACCTTTATTCTCCTACTATGACCAAGAATCTTTTGCGATTGATTAAAAATCACAAGGATGTCCTTATCGATAATCCACATTTCGTCAAAGCTCTAAAGGCTCCTAAGCCCCATATGTTGAGCGATTTTGATGAATTATACACTGCTCCTTTCTTTGGATTCGATACTGCTTTTGATTATTATCGACTTGCTAGTAGTGTTCACAGATTGACTTCTATTAGAACTCCTTTGTTTATTTTGAACTCAGTAGATGACCCTATTGTCCATGGAGACGGTTTGCCTTACAGGGAAGCTTCTAAGAACCCATACACTTTCATGGTTACTACTGATGTTGGTGGTCATTTAGGTTGGTTCGAGCCTAATGGTAAGAGATGGTTCCCTCAAGTTATTACAAACTATTTCAAGGCTCTTGATGAAAAAGTTGGTGATTTCAGAAAGGCTAATGTCAATATTACATTACCAACCAGAAAATGGAAAGTTAATGAACATATTTTGTAAAGAATAGATTTTTTGCATATATAAAGTGTATATATTATATTATAAATAAATAGAGATGATAATAATTTGCGCCTAAGCGTAGATTGGTCTGTTATAAACAGGAACCTGATCGAATCCAGAATTGTTACTCTTGGGAGTAGCACTACTATCGCTTTCATAACGTCCCCAACTTGATTCAATAGCATTAGAAAGCTTCCTGTTGTCAAGAACTTGAGATCGAGGTCTTCGTCTATTGACCATTCCTCTCTTGAAACTAGAGCTTTTGAGAGTCGCTCTTTCATCTTCTTCAAACTCACCACTACCAACTGATGGACTACTTTGAACAAGCTTGTGAAGAGTGCCTGTTTTCTCTTCCAATTCTCTTAATTCCTTGTATATATCATTGAGAAGAACATCACTCTTTACTCGCTCATTGCTTCCGTCTTCCTTAGCAAGAGACATAAGTTTGCTAGGACTAGTAGCAATTCTACTTGGCCCACTTGGAGCATTAGGAAGAGGGGGCAAAGGTCTAGGATTTGAAGTCTTTCTGCTCATGGCAATCCATTTAGATTCATTTCCTGGCTTGTAAATAGAAGCAAACGAATCCGATGACGATCTATTCTGAGGTCTGGTATTAGGAGCCCAGGTTGATTTGGTAGTGTCAACTAAGGAGCCATACTTTCTATGCTTTGATTGAGAAGCTAGTGCTGTTGGTTTGGATTTTCCATATGCAACTTCAATGTCATCTTTGATTGAAACTTTGGAACGAGAATCTGAAGAATCGGACTCAGAATGGAGCGAACCATTGCTATCGCTCAAAACCGAAAATAAGTCAGAACCAGATTCACAATCAGAGTCGGATTCATCAAAAGAAGACCCGGAACCTGAAGACTCATTGTCTCCATCTTCATACTGGCTCATGATAGACTTTCTCCACTCTTCTTCTTCTTGTACTTCCCAACTATGGATCTCCTGTCTGAGGACTACACGAACTGCAATAGCTTGTCTCAAATAATTAGACCAAGTATTAACGAATTGTAAAGCTTCATCAACCTTGACAGGATCATCAAAAGAAGAAGCCTTGGTTCGGACGGATACATGTCTATCTAAGTACAAATCATGCCCTCCACCATATAAATCTGACCGTAAGATAACTGGAGTACTGGTAGAAGATCGTTTTGAAGAACTTCTTTTGAATTGGCCACTGTATCGCTTACTTGATTTTCTAGGTACTCTGATTGCAACAGATCCCGTCTTGATGAGGTCTACATCATCATAAAGTGGTACAGGATCTTCTTCCTTTTGAATCTGTTTAGTCACTTGTACTTGTGAAGGAATACCGACTTCTTCAACATCTGCTAAGACTTGGGGCTTTGCAGGAGTCAATGGAGCTGTGGGAACCATAGGCTCAAGAGGAAGATGGCTAGAAATTTCCCGATTGATAGGGGTTTGCTTTTTGTCCTCATGATCAATAGTCTTTGTAATTTTGGATCCAGAATTGTGAGAATCAACTTTTTGAAGGGTATAATCGTAATCAAACTCCTTAAATTGAGTTTCCAAGATACTGCTGGTATTCTTAGCAGGATTATAAGGCATAGGCGATACAATGGTATTGACTGAACTGTTTTTAACAGTGTCAGTTCGAGTAGGTCTTGGTCGAAGTCTGAGGAGATCAACATTTCGTAGCTTGAATCTAGAACTTAGCTTTCTTCGAGGAGAATCTAATACTTCAAACGACAATTGTGATCGTAACTCCCTTTTAGTAAAATTGTATTTTGGCTTGGATTTCTTTCTGAACAGTCTTTGAAAGTATAGTTTAATGGGAGTACCTCTGATATTTCTAGTGGTGGTTCTCTTTCTCACAAGCATAACTGGTGATCGAGCATATGGAGGAGTATTTAACTGATCAGCTTTGACTTCCTTATTAGTATTATTAATGGTATTATAGTTAAATGCAGAAGATGAATTGTTTCCATTGTGATTGTTAATTAATGTAGAGGGTACTGGTAATGGTTTGTCGGTGTTAGATGCAATAGCAGTATGATGATGATGATGATGATGATGATGATGTTGTTGTTGTTGTTGTTCAAAGAGACCTTTAGAGCTATTAGTATTTAAATCAGGATATTGATGATTATTACCATTAGGGCTGTTGTATTTAATAGGAGATAAGGGTCTTCTTGCGTAAGACTTGGTTCGTTTAAGACTGGAGTTGCTTCGTCTAAGACCGACATTATTTTTTCGACTGAAGTATGTCTTACTAGTATTGTAAATATGAGCGATCGAAACTCGGCTAATTTCCTTATCTTCTTGAACAGTGCTTAAAGGGATTCTGGCTTTAAATCCTTCAGAATTGCTTTTAGGGCTTTCAACCATAGCTGGAGCCTTCCTCTTTAAGATTGCATGTTTAGTGATATCTCGAACTTTTTCTGCAAAAGTAGGAGTAACCACTCCACTAGCAGCAGATGGGCTTATCATAGGAGCATATTCTCTTTGATGTTCCACCTTAATAGGTTCAGGAGGGAAATTACGCTGACGAGCCATTTCACTTACTCTCATCAGTTTATATGTTTCTGTGTTGTAGACTGTTGAAATTCTAATTGGTAGCTTTTGATGTCGGCTCTATCTGAAGTACCAATTATATAACTAACAATTGAACAGAATACAAACAAAAAACAAGTTTTTAAAAGTACCAAGTAAGAAGACAAGCTAAAATAGCAGCAGTTCATTATTATATAGGATCCGCCTTTACATAACCAACCATCATGATTTTTTTTATCACACGAAAAAACAATTATTACCATCTAGCGGTTTATTATTTTTGTTGCAGAGCGTGTGGAGCCTATATTATAAGGGGGCGGGAATATCCCCAAATTTTCACCTGCTTAAGTGATTCAGGGGGCCTGGGTCAGGGCCTGCCCAGCTATAGTTTTGTGCTCAATAAATCCGGTGGCAGAACTAAGTGGGACTCAAAGCTTCATAGCCCAGCCCCATCCATTTCCACAACACCAAAGTTATAGTTCTCATTACCCTTCTAGGAGTACTAAGAATAGCCCTTTTTTCTGATAGTCCTTTTTTCTGATGTAACGTGAGTTTATTTGTAGCTCCTTAATGTTGAAGGGATTAATGGCTTTTTTTTTCTTAGTGTATGGAGGGAGGGTACATAGAGTTCTGACTGTTAGCGCTACTAGCTATAGATCACCAGAATGAATACTTAGGACAGAATATAATCGGAGCTACTCCATTTTAGGTACTACATTATCTATCTACGAACACATCAATTATTAGTTAGTAGACTACTATACTCTATTACAACATCATTAAAATGAAACCCAATTTCGTTTCTTTCTTTTTTGTTCTGATGTCAGTTACTGTAACTTACTTCAGCTAACGGTACCAATTTATCCGTTCCGGGCTGTTGTCTGTAAAGCCACTGGAGATAAACTTTGACGGCTGGCTGCAGACGGCCTTAAAAGTGTGGTTGCTCTGTTGTTCATAGGGCACCTTTTGGAGGCCCAATACGATAGGAAGGAAAAAAAAGCATCAAACTCTATACAGAGATATCAGTACATTTATGCCTAATTCGAGTCATCACACCAAATGGTCGTGAATCATTCGTTTTGCGATATGTGGCTATTGGGCATTCCAATATATTGCGAGTCTTTCAATATACTTTTAAAATTGTCAAGATTATCAACATTGGATCCTGCAACTCAAGTTACACGATATTCCATAAATATAATAATAATCCCTTTGACAGATAACACGTTGTTCGGTTTATAAGAAATCGGTTTGTTGCATCTTTGAAAAGTAAGTAACTAGTTTGTTGCGGTATAAACAAAGGTAACTAATCTGTTTAAAGATCAGGAAATTTTTTTCCTGAACTCAGTTCACCAAATATATACATTCTTAATTGCAAAATAATGGATCCGTCAGTTATTTCTTTAAGTAAGGGTCCTGACCAGCTGGTTCATGGTCAGTCACTAGCTACTACCAGTAGTAGTGATCGATTGATCTACTCGGTTGATACATTATTAGCACTGTCGAAATCACCTTTGGTTCGAGTGCCCGAAGACATGCTCAAGTTTGAACTCCCTCCCAAACATGCTCAAAAAGCTCAGCAATATACTAATAACCGTAATACTACTGGTGGAGGACATTTTGGCCATTTCAGGGAAAATGATTCATTTGGGGCCAAGTCTGGATTTGGTGCCACTACTGCAAACAGAACCAAGATGGGCGCTACTAATGGCAACTCTAATAATTACAACAACAATAATATGAAAAATCACCGTGGCTTACAAAGAGTTAAAGATCGAGATGCTGAATGGGATTCGAATGGATCTTTTGGGTTTAATGGCGAGCCTGAATGGTTGAATCAAGACGAATCAAGTGCAGAGCCCTCAGAGCTTTCTGATTTATCAAAGCCACAAGGGCATTCAGTACAAGAATTTGAATTATGGAAAGCTCAGATGAAACAGCAAGAAGCGCAAAAATCTGGCTTAGATAGCGGCGTGTCGAAATCTGACCTTGGCTCTGGTCCTAAAGGTAGTCAAGTTGACCAATTGTTTGGAATGTGGGATGTAGCTAAACCTCAGCTTTCACAATCCTCTTCTAGTACTGTTTCAAGTAGTGCTTCGCGATTTTCTAACTTTTTCAGAGGTAGTGAACCTAGTCCTAATGCTCTACCTGTACCTCCATCTGTACCTCAAGCACCAGGTATAGGTAATAACCGTGTACCTGTACCAAATGCTCCTTCAGTTCCAGTTCCAGTTTCAGTTCCTGCGAATAATAATAATAATGAACAACAATTCACTGATGCTGATAAGCAAGGATTCCAAAGAATCATGGCTATGCTTGGCAATCAACCCCCTCAAGCTACCCCTCTTGAATCACCACCCGTCCCCCTTCCACCACTAGTTCCTTCTGTTCCTACTCCTACACCCAATAACAAAGTACAGGCTTCTGCTAATGTTCCTCAACAACCAAATGATGGAGATGATTTATTTTTTATGAGCTTGTTACAAAAAGGATCTACTGGAACTACTCCTCAACCTCAAAAAGATCCTGCTCAGTCTAGATCTCGATCCAGCTCTGGTTCGGAAAACCCCAGCTCTGGTTCTCGTATTCTCCCAACTATTGATTCTTCTAAAGAGGAAAATCAACATTCTGGTACTTCTAATAATAAGAATTTGCAATCTTTGCAACCAGGTCAACAGATTCCTCAAAGAGGGCCTTTAGGTCATCAAAAACAACAACAGCAGCTACAACAACAGCAACCACAGCAGCAGCAGCAACAACAACAACAACAACAACAACAACAACAACCGCTTGGTCGACAAGGACAAACTCAGCCTGGCCAGGTTCTCCAGGGCCAGCAGATTCTTCAAGGACCACATGGAATTCAAGGACATCATGGTCCTCCTCCTCCTCCTCCTCCTCCTCCTCTTGGCTCTTATATTCCTCCACCACCATGGTTCATTGATCAAAATGGTAAGCCAAACTTCCCTCCTAATTTTGTACCTCCGCCTTTTGGAATGCCAGGAATGCCCAATATGCCACCACAAGGAATGCCTGGGATACCAGGATTACCGCCTCAGATTCCTCAAGGTGCTAGAGGCAATCAAGGCCCTCAATCTCAACCAGGTGCACCTCCATTCTTTGCAGTCCCTCTTCCTGGTTATGATCAACGATTAGCCCAACAAGGACAGTTCCCTCATCATCCCCATATGCCGCTTCCCCCATTAAATGCTGATGGAACCCCTCAATTCCCCCCTCCTTTCCCTCCTTCAAAGTCTTAGTTATGAAATCAACTTTTTTTTTTTTTTAATTTATTATCAATTCATCATTAGCTTTCTAGTCTTGAATTGTATGTGTGTAAATTATGTTTTTAAACTTATTTTACTTTAATTTTTATTATCAACTTGTAATCTCCGTAAGCCTCACCTCAATGTCCCACTTAGTAACATGTAATTAGCGTTTGCCATCGCTGCATGCAGTAGCCGATATATAAACTGATGATGCTGGCAGATAAACTTATCATTGCCGTTTAAACCTGTCGATCGTTACAATAATGAAAGGCTATGGGCTATCAACAGCTATTGGGGTTTTACTACCGGTAGCTGTCACAGTGATTGCTTTATTATTCAAATTTGTTCGATGGGACGATGATATATCTTACGTCGTTATCATTGATGCCGGATCCACAGGCTCCCGAGTCCATATATATCAGTTTGATATCAGCAACGGCACTAATATGGTTCAAGATACTTTTGACCGGGTGAGTCCAGGATTGTCATCATTTACGGAAGAGCCTTTCCAAGCTGCACAGAGTCTGAGACCCTTATTTGATCTTGCAGTCGCTACAGTGCCTAAATCTCGATGGGCAGATACCCCTGTGACAGTAAAGGCAACTGCAGGTCTACGGTTAAAAGGACAAAACTTTAGTGACGCAATAATTCATTCAGTGAAAGAAATGCTTAAAAACGATTATCCATTTAAACTCTGTGGTGTGGATATATTAGATGGATCTGACGAAGGTATATATGCATGGATAACGACAAACTATCTGCTTGGTAATATAGAGTCTACCTCCAACACTCGCAAGAAGACTGCCGCTGTCTTAGAACTGGGAGGAGGATCGACTCAGATTGTATTTGAACCTGATCATCCTATGACGAATTATGAAGCGAATGCTACTCTTGTGCATGGTGATTATAGGTGTGATCTTAATTATGGCTCATATACCTATACGTTGTATGAACATTCGCATCTAGGATATGGTTTGATGGAAGCACGCAAACGTATTCATGAACTTATCACTGAAGACTTAAAAGGTCGGTCTTTCTTAACAGGTAATATAAAAGTATCCAATGGGGATGAAATAATTAATGCATGCATTAATCCAAGTTACACGAGAGATGTCCTTTTAAATGTCGCTCGACCAAATTCAAAAGAAAAGCTTGTCAATGTGTCTATGATTGGACTTTCAAACCAAACTCAATCTTTCAAAGATTGTTTTTATTATACAGAGAAGCTATTAAACAAAGATGAAAAATGTGCGCATCACCCATGCGCTTTCAATGGAATATACCAACCTTCCTTAGCTGATACATTTGCAGAAGAAGATATATATATATTTTCTTATTTCTTTGATAGGATATTCCCACTTAATATGCAACGCTCTTTCAAGCTCGGTGAACTTGAAAACCTAACAGAACAGGTGTGCCTTGGTCCTAATCAGTGGCAGCAGAGCCTTCCTCATTCTCTAGAAGAATTAATGTCAAGACCTGAATACTGTCTTGATATGACATTTATTTATTCACTTTTACATCATGGTTACGGAATTCCACTTGATAGAAATATTACAGTAACCAATAAGATCAATGGTGTCGATCTTGGCTGGACTTTAGGTGCATCTCTTGCATTGTTACAACAAATTCCTAATCCAAAGGAGTTATCAACAGTTATCTAGTATTATCTCTTGTATATAAAATTTATTATTATTAGGTTTTTTTTTTGTTATTATATATACGTATGCCTAAATACATTCGCCGATTAGTTACATATTTTACAAAAATTAACCTCGGATAACTGGGTCAACGGGAATACCATCGAATTCACCATAGCCCAAAGCCAAGTTAATATTTTGCAAACATTGAGTGGCAGCACCCTTTAATAAGTTATCGATAGTGGCAACAATAACAACTCTGTCTTGTCTCTTGTTAACACCAAATCCTCCAATAACAACACCGTGCTTTCCAGAAACATCCTTAACTAAAGGAGCTTCACCAGTAACAGTGATAAGCTTTTCACCAGCATATCTTTCTTGGTATATGTTTCTGATTTCTCTAGAAGTCAACTTCTCCTTAAGGGGTATGGAGATGGTGTGACTGATACCTTGGAACCAAGAAGCAACATGAGGAGTGAAAGCAATTTGCTTTCCGAGTTGAGCAGAAACCTCTCTCTCGTGAATATGATCAGTCAAAGAGTAAGGAATCAAGTTATCTTTAAGGTTTTCAACATCATTCTTAGGAGAAGGTTTAGTACCAGCACCAGAGTAACCAGATACACCGAAAACAGTGGGAGTGGCACCCTCAGGAATGTAGTCGAGGATAGGAGCAATAGCTAATTGAGCAGCAGTAGCATAACAACCAGGGTTAGAAATCTTCTTAGCATTAGCAATCTTGGATCTAGTGGCCAACTCAGGAAGACCGTAAGTCCATTGGCTGGTCTCGTCAAATCTATAATCAGCAGATAAATCGATTATAACGGAGTTGGGGTTACCGACTTGGTCAATTGCATTAACAAAAGGTTGGCAAACACCGTTTGGAAGAGCCATAACCCAAACGTCGACCTTTCCTTGCTCTTCTAATCTCTTAATATCTTCAACTTGCAAGTTCTCGAAGTAAATTTCGCTCTTGCTATAACCAGTAAGCTTTTGACCAGCATTTTCTCTAGATGAAACGTGAGCAATCTCCAAGTAAGGGTGAGTGTTAATGAGATCAATCAAAGCCCTACCAGTGTAACCACGGGCACCAATCAAAGCAACCTTAGCAGGCTTGGTGTTAGTACCATCCTTGAAAGGAGGATTGGGGTTAGTAGAGTTTCCTCTAGTTCTAGTAGTGGAAAAGGCCCTAGTTTGTTGGAAGATACCAGAAACAGAAGAAGCCCTCTTGGAGCTAGCAGCAGAAGAAGCAGGCTTTGAAACAACAGCAGAAAACTCAGCAATCAATTCAGAAATCACTGCAGTATCTTCAACACCGTACCAGAATAAGATCTTTCCGTTCTTAGCAAAAGATCCATCAGCTTTGCTAAAATGCCATCCAGAGTTTTCATCTTCCTCAGAAACAACCCATTGAAGCTTGGGGTAATCCTTCTTAATAGCACTCCAAACGTTGTCAGTGACATTGTTGAGCCATCCGTTCTTGCTCGCTAACAACTTGTCAAGAACAGGGATTGATGGCTCGTTTTTAACAATAGCCAAAACCTCAAGAGGTTCGTCACCATAAGCCTTGAAAGAAGTTCCTTCTAATTGCTTGAGGTAAGAAGCAACAGAAATTTTATTCTCTTGGATTTCAGGATCTCTGGAAAGAGCAGTTCTTAATTGCTCCTTGGAAGGGAATTGTTCCAAACTATCTCTAGTATGCAACTTGTATCCACGTCTAATCAAAGTACCAGCACCAGAATCGGTAAACAATTCCTTCTGGAGATCATCAACAGAAATGATAGCGACTGAGGAAGATCTAGGCAAGTAAGTAAGAAGTTCTTTGATTTCCTTGATCTTCAACTTTGTACCATATTTAACCCAAGGTTGCTTTAAAAGGTCTTCATATTCCTCGTCTAAGTTAATAACACTGATCTTCTCACCGGTTTCCCCATGCAAAAGACCACCCTTCTCATTGAGGTAAACAATCTTCAAAGGTTCCATGACTCTAGCCAACTCACCAGCAGCAACATCAGCATTAACATTAAGAATTTGACCATCGGCAGTCTCAGCCAAAGAAGTCAAGATAGGCAAAGCACCAGCATTGATAGAAGATTCGATGGCAGTCTTGTTGACGGATGTAATCTTACCAACAAGCTTGTACTTTTCAGGATCAAGGTATTCAGCAGCAAAAACACCACCAGTAATGGGTCTAGCTCTAACACCAAGCTCTTCAAGAGCCTCAACCAATTTAAGGTTTTGCTCCAAAAAGCATCGTCTAACAACACTCATGGTCTTGGAGTCGGTAATTCTAATACCGTCAATATAATCAGGAATAACACCTTCTTGCTCCAAAATTTCGTTGATTTGAGGACCAGTTCCATGAAGAACTACAGGGTATAAACCTACATGGTATAAAAAGGCTAAAGAAGAGGCTAATTCTTTCAATTGATCAGTGATAATGGCACCACCAACCTTGATGACAGCAAACTGTTGGCTATTAACGGAGGTAAAATACTTTAAGTATTGTTCGACTTCTCTCTTAGATCCAATATTGTCCAATAATTGGATAACAGTGGATCTAGTTGAAGAATATCTGGTGGAGGCCATAACCTTGGCACCACCAATTAAGCCAGCACGACTGGCCAATCGGCCAGCCATAAGAGTTCGAGAAGCAGAGCTTCGAATCACTGCTCGACTAACGTTTCGCAACATTGATCCCAATATGTATTTATATGCTTGAAATCCAGCAAAACTATGACCTTTTATGTGAATTCACCCAGTCTTATGAGTTTCAGCTGTTTACTGAATGTTTAGTAAAAGATGAATAGTGAAAATATAGGAAAAGTGCTTGATTTAAAGATACATGCACTGTAAGCGCTCGATAAAGAATGAGTCTTTCACAAAAGTTTTCTGATTCTTTATAACAATAAATATTAACAAATCTACGGGATTAATATTTCGGGATCTTTATAATAGAATATCACATGACTAAACCACACCCTAAACCTCTGATACTACACCAAAGCAAGGCTGGTTACATGACTCTTACATTGGAGAGATATGGATAAGGACAGCCTACAAATGTTGAATACCCGAGTATGGGGTTAGGGACAGAACTGGGTTAAAACATAAAAAGATGCGTGGTTCAGTAGTTAAAACTTGAATGAAGAGAAGTCCAAAATATCTTTAAAAATAATATAAGTATGCCTTTTATGACCTTGATGGTCGCATTTACCTAAATTTATTACTGCACTTGGTTTTAAAAAATATGGTAATGTATAGTGTGGTGAAAAGTTCTACTTTGCTGAGAAGAGCTAGCTAGTTGCTGTATTACTGCTGCTTTTCAGGGGTAACATTGCAATAGTGAACGGAATGGTGTGGGGTGTCAATAAAAGGTTACTACAGTACAAGCAACTTTATTTTTAAGTTTTAAGATTTCGATATAAATTTGCTATAAGACGCTTAAAGCACCGGCTAAATGTTAGTCAGATTGATATTAGCTCCGAATAATCTAAATTGTATCCAGTACATCTACTAGTTCATTGTCGTCAAATTGGTTTAGTTGGTTTATCCGCGATTTTATACTAATATAAATTGCATTTACTAATCTATATTATGTATCTAGTTATTTACTGGGTATAATTGTGAGAATTTACTGGATGTAAGTTTAAGAATCGGTAGTAATTGAAGACTCAGTACTGCTGATGAAATTCAATAGTTACCACTATAGCAAACTACCAGCTTACCTCGCTGATATAAAGAAACTTCTAAAGCTATTCAAAAGTTACCAGCAATTATATATAAGAATCACTTTAATATAATATTTCCTTTCTCCCTGTTTCTGGTTTAAGTACATTATGACTTTTTTGGCATCTTATTTCCAAAACCAACAGATATTCTATATAAAAGAAATATTTGATAACATATTATGTGCATTCTATATATTATTGTAATACTGTTATTCTTATCATTAGTCGTTACTTTACAGTCTAAATTAAAGGTTTTCTTTCGAGTTGACACCTTTACAGAATTGTATTACCTAAAAGAGTAACTGCAGATCTAGTGAGAGCCGGCGATTTTTATCAGATCTTCCCATATTAACTACCAGATAAGCTGTAAGTTAACTTTACTTTAACTGGTTACTGAGTTGTAAAGTCAAATGAAATTAAATTAGATGATTAAGATAAATTAAGCTTCGTATTAATATATGAAGACAAACAGTACAGAATAGCTCTGCTACAGAATTCAGTTATTTTATTTATATATTCAGGACTTAACTATTAGGAACTATTTTACCATTAAAACCAACTGATAAATTCATCTAGAAATTAGTAAGGTTACTAGCTACTGTGTTGCAGTCAAAATAAGAAGTATAAATGGATCATTTGAGCTATAATCTTGAGAAATTAATACGTTCACTCTATTTCCTTGCAGGGTGTATTTCTGGGCTACATTCAATTGGGTATTCTGCATGACGTTAGTCTTAATAAATATCTGTTCTGCAACAATTATATACGGTATCATGCTACTGCTTTAAAAAGAGTGGATCGACATATTCGGAGGGAAACCAAGAATGTGATTCTTCAAGAGGTATAGCAGTAGCAAGATACCAAAGTTCAGTTAAGATGATTTCGGTTGAACTCAATCTTTTATCTTGTATCAAAGAGGATTCTTTATTCAATTATAAGTGGTTGAATTATCATATTAATAATTTCTAGCTATCGATATAAAGATATCCTCTATGACCAAACTTCGAAGTCCAGACAAGTATCACAATTTAAACTCAACCCTTGGTTATGAAAAAAATTCTATATTAACTTATCTTATAGTTATAATTTACATGATAATATGGCTGTTCAAAGTGATATCTCCAAAATATATAGAGTGGTTCCCAGATTTTGATGGATTGGAGCTAAATGAAAAGGGCTTCTCGCCTAACTCAGGAGGTCTTCGATGGTCCTCAGAATTCGGAAAGGCTTGTTATAGAACCCATGAAAATGTATGAAGAGAAACTATTACTAATGGAATGACTTTAACTTTAATCTTGGAAGCCGATACCGGCTGGGATATCAATATAAAGGAGGTCATGTATCATTTCTCTCAAGGACTGAGGGAGTACATTAAAGAGAGAACAAACTCACCATATTATCCGAATACTAATTCTGAACCGTTTATTAAATCCGAATGGGATATATTACAGTTGGGAGGCTGTTTTCATAATTAACAAAATAAAGATATGAAGCACTTCTACTTTGATCCTCATGTCCAGAGAGAAAACTGGGACTATTATGGCGATGCTGTGCCAGCAAACCACAGAGTTGTTCGGTTTGCTAGCCATGAGCTGTGTACTACTGCGTATGCAGTATTTGCCAGAGGTGCCGATGATTCGTGAAATGAACATTACAGAATCGATGAGTATGCAGTTGAACTAGTGATATTTTTTCTCAGATGGAGTATCTCAAGGATATTGGAGCAAATCTCAAACATTTTGATATTAAGGAGTTGGAAGAAAGTGGAACCGATTTAGACACTAGAGCACTGTTGGAGAAGATACATGGTAGTCTAAATGTGTGGAAACATAATATTATGTTAAATTAGACAAGTTCAAGGACACAATCTTATTTAATGCAAAAGACCATTATTTTTCATAGACTATTGATAATAGTAAATTATGAGAATGATTATAGACCACTATTGAATTTAAAATCTTCATCCGCTTCTCATATAGCACATTTGAAATAGCAAATAATTCATTGTATTGATAATCAGAAGTGTTGTCTGTGATATCCCTTTATGTGCTAGTTCTAGTGATATATATTAAAAAGCTAACCAATATAAATCTACGTCCTAATTAATTGCATCATATTTCTATCCGAGACAGTTGTTGTCGTAATTCTTACTGTACCGCTAGTTGGTTGTTAGCTAACCAATACCGCTCTCAAGATTGTGCAGTATGCTTAACAGAAAGCTTCTAAATATGACTTAGTTATGTGTCCAACCGTTAACAGCGATCTACTTACTGTACAATACTGGTTCTGCAAGAGTTGCAGCAGCTTAGCTTTACTAACAGTAAATTCACATTCAAAATGTAAATATAAAACCCTCACATTCTTCAATCCATAACCAAAATATCAATTCCTGTAACCAGAGATATATAATTTTTTATTTCCATTATGTTAACAATTTCTCTACCTGAAAAGTGATCCTATATTGTGTATGCATTGTAGATAGTAATTTTTTTTTTTGAACTTAAATTCGCCTCTCATCTGAGTACCACTCTTTCGTAATATTATGACCACAATTTTGTACTATTTAGGGAGATAGATCCCAAATTTGACAATTTCTACTAGCTTTAGATACATTATTTATTCTTAACTTAATATTATTTTTTTATTGTCATGTGCTTCTCTCTACTTCTAAAAATATACTGCAGTAGCGATTTAGTGTGAGTTTTTTTTAATTATATAATCATTTGGCAACGCGGGCAAGGTATTACAGCTCTTAAATAATAAATGTACTTTCTTAATAAAACCTCCAGTACTGTAGTGAATTTAACCACTATTTTATTCCCTTGTCCAGCCTGTAAGTGTCCTGTATTGGAAAACAGAGGGTGAAGTGGGTGTAGAAGGTTGCTAAATTCATGTCGCAGGCTGTAGAACGGATCAGGAATTTGGTCGATTGAGGTCTGTTACATTGCATTGCAGTTTAGAATAACTATTAAATAGTTGTGTGACCTGAAAGTGTTCTTGTCGATATGATATTTCAAATCCTTACTTATTAGAATCTTGCATGGCATAGTTAGAGCTATGTTTGAAGAAAGATGGCTTTTATGAACCGTACAAATTTTAGTCTGAGTCTTCTAACTTTCAAAATAGCTGTTCTTTTAGGAGCTATATTATTACTTAGTATAGCCCTTGTTAGGGTTGCAATAGCTCATGATATTCATGTTGCTACAATGAAATTAAATGGGATTTCAGTACATCCACAATATCTCAAAAGAACCTTAGGTTTCCAAAACATATTTTATCTTAATATGGGTACAAGGTACGATTTTGATGATATTATTTCTATTCAAAGCAATAGAACTGGTAAAGATGTGCAACATTTTGCTACTGTGGGTGGCACAAAACTTTCTCAAAAGGATATGCCACTATTATCATTTTATACTAATAACATGAACAACTTTAGTCAAGCTTGTTTCAGGACTCATGCAAATTTATGGAGAAAGGTTATAAATACTATCCTAGTATTGGAATCTGGTGCTGCTTGGGATTTTCATCTAAAAGACATTATGGGTCACTTTTCCAACGGCATGGAGAAAGTCTTAAAATCCCGAGGACTCATCTCTGAAAAAATAAGACTAATCCAGAAGATCCATATTTTTATGAGTTTTGGGATCTTTTGCAGCTTGGTAGTTGCTATAGAAAGGATTTCCTAGAAAGGAGATGCATATTGAGAGTATTATGATCCTTTTGCAAAATCTGGATCAAGGTACTTTGGTGATCCTATAACTGACAATCACAGAGTACTTAGATGGGTTAGTAATGAATTATGTACAACTACATATGCTATTTCACTCCGAGGAACAAGAAAGCCGCTGTTGCGAACTTTGATCAACATGAACAAGCTTATTGATTTAGTAATGCGATACTTGATTGAGGAAGGATATTTGGAAACATATTCAGCGTATCTAGTGCTTTTTCCCAATGGCAATATATTCAAGGAATTGGAGAAAACAGCAATAACTCTGAAATCAACGGAAATACTGATAAGTTATATTCATATACTGAAAAGATATGGGAAAAAGCTCACAATTCTATGAATGTATGGACACAATTCATGGTATGTTTGGGGGTCAAGACTTTAACGAGACTACTCTTTTCAATGCTAAGAGGTGTTATAATGATGTTCTAAATAAAGCTTGAATAGTCCAGCAAGTTTTTAAGTTAGATTTAGTTTATATTTATCGATATCGATTTATTCATTTACACATTGGACTCCTAAATTATGTTTCGAGATTACAAGGATAAATATCTAGGAGCTATCCAGCCTTGGTGTATCCATCGAATAACAAAACAAAAACACATCTGTTATACATTGTTGATTCAGGCAGCTTCCACTAATTAATTTTAACAAGTTAACGGGAACTGAAACTGTAACAATAAAATAATTTTTCATACACTATTTACAATAATTTAATACAACATTGACTTATAATCTTCTGTTGACCTTGTTTAATTTCTTTGCAGTAGCAGCATTCGATCTTGTACGTTGACCATGAACTGGAAGACCTGCTAAATGTCGTCGACCTTGGTAACTCATAATTTCTCTCTTCAAGTTGATGTTGGCTAAAATATCAGTCTTCAAATCATTCTCAATCTTGACTTCAGACAACTCCTTTGTTATTGCTAAAATTTTCGTTTCATCCAACTGTCGCATTCTCATTTCGGGGTAGATACCTAACTTTGAGCAGATGAGTTGAGCTCTTCTCTCACCAAGACCAAAGAACTTTGCAGCCAATCCAATCTTTAACGTTAATAATGGAAATTTGTTTTTAAAACTATGCCTTAACTTACTTGGATGATTGTGTTTCCTCGAAAGGATTTGCCCATAATATTGGTGACCATGATGACAATGCTATTTGATAATGTGACAATCCAAATTTTCAGTAGTTGAAAAATAAGGCTGCTTAAAGAACAAATAGGCGGATATATGCATATTATATGCAACATCTCCGTAAGTATATTCTTTAATTCAACGTATTATACACATAATTAGTGTATGGGTAAGATCCTATAGGAAAAAGTGTCTATAGTAAAACGAGCATCTGTCTATGAATTTATAGATAATTCAAATACTAACGATGTTTATTCAAAAGAAAAATACCAGTGGTGTGACCAGCAAGTGCAGCTTACCTACTTCACAGCCACTATTCAAGCTTTATGCTTAGAACCGCCTTTGCTTTCTTTCTCAATTGACACATTATTAATTATATAATTTTCAATTTTTAACACATTTTTATATCAATTTGAATGTTTAAATCAAAGTGATAATAAAATCTGCTCTCTTTTGCACTGTCACCCCTGAAAAATATAAATATCCCCTGGAAAAAAGTCCGAAAGGCGGAGCAAATATAATTGAACCCTAATATCTATCATCATATCATCGAAGTCCAAGATCCGTAGAAGACTAGTCTAGTTTCAAACGAACCATCTTATTTAACACTCCTCAAAAACACAATGACTAAAAAAGACGATTATTTGCCTGGTAAGTAAGATATTACTTATTGTATTGGATGACATATTTGCTAACTCTAGCTTTGGATGAAGTATCAGTGTAAGTGAAAATATAGTTTTGTTACGGATATTGGTTCCTAATGTACCTGTAGACCACTTCCCCGTGCTGAATTGGAGATTCTAAAGAAACAATACGAAAGTGAAGGTCAATATGTTAGTTTACAGACCAGATTCAATTATGCATGGGGGCTTATTAAGAGTGATGCTGTCAGAGATCAACAATTAGGAGTTCAACTATTGACTCAAGTATTCAAGGATGCGCCACAACGAAGAAGAGAGTGTTTGTACTATTTGTCAATAGGAAGCTTTAAATTGGGCGACTATACTAATGCTCGAAAATACTGTGATATCTTATTAGATATCGAGCCCACCAATAAACAAGTAGCACATCTTCGACAAGCTATTGAAGACCAATTATCCAAAGGTAAGTTATGCTAAGTTTAAAATATATGAATCATGCATTAACAATATAGAGGGTTTGATTGGTGTTGGTATTGTTGGAGGTATTTTAGTTTTAGGAGTTGGAATTGTTGGTGCTTTAATGCGTCACAAGCGTTAAATATATGGTATAATTTAATTATTTCATTATTAATGCGAATCATGGATTGTAGCTTTTCAGTTCAGGACCATTTCCAATGGATTATTATACATATTTGCCTTCCAAAAAATTGAAGTTTTTAAACTTTTTATAAGGATTATAACTTATAATTTATAAGTGTGGTTTAGAATATAGGTTTACGGTAACTTATACGGTATATGGAAAATAATTTGTACCTTTGCAGGCCACCTTTTCAATTTAAATTGATAAAATGACTTTTTGATTTGACACTAAAAATAAGGATTCCAAGGGATGGGGAAAAAATGATTCATTAAATCAACATAGCAATGATAAACCAACTTTTTTTTTAGTGCAGACAAGTTAAAATAACAAATAGAAATTTAGAACACATGTATCATGAAGTTTAATCCATGTCCGTAGTAGCTACTGTATATAGCTAACGGGCATAGGTAGCTGACGCTGAAACAGGCTCTCTTAAACAGTTAAATTTACCCCAGAAACATCCAAATGATGGCATTTATGACCCTGGGTTTCTCAATTATATATATTTTATTTAATCTTTATATATACAGATCAGCATTCTTGTTTCTTCTAATATATGCCAAATGGCCGTACAATTATGGTAACCTTGTAATTTTAAGTTAAGGTTAACTGAGTACCAACGTGAAAGCATCATTAAAATTGGTTAGTTGGGTTGGGCAAGCGTGTCCGCTGATGCTTATCTTTCGGTCTTCCACCCCAGCAAAGCCGTTTAACTTCATGAAGTTCAGTACTTAAAGGAAGATAAAAAAGTCATGACCCCAGATCAAATCGCTCAGCTTGTGATTGACCGTTTTGATAAGCTTCCTACAAAAGGTAAACCATTAGTACGATCTAATGGAGTTAAAGAATGGACTATACTTGCTGGTATAGTATTGCAAGACTCGAGTGGTTCATGGTGTGAATGTGTATGTGTGGCTACTGGAGTTAAATCAACTGCCAACAAACTATTGGCAAAGAGTAAAGGAACTCTTTTGCATGATATGCATGCGGAGATCTTAGCAATTAGAGCATTTAACAAGTTCTTATTGAATGAATGTTCTGAAGTGAATGAAGGCAAGCGTAGTAAATATATCCAGAGATGTTCAAGTAGCCGTTACCGGTTTGAAGCTGTAGATAGATTCAAGATTTCCATGTTTGTATCAGAAGCTCCTTGCGGAGACTCAAGCATGTCTATAGTATCAAATGGAATTGAAGATGAATGGACAGAGGAGCTTCAACATATAAATGAGTCTACAACAGTTCGAGGCAGGGAACATTTCAACCACGTGGGGTTGGTGCGAACTAAACCTGGTAGAAGGGATTCACCAATTTCATATTCAAAATCATGTTCTGATAAATTGTGTTTAAAGCAATTCAGCTCTCTACTTATAGGACCGGCATTATCTGTTATTAAACCTTTTGGGTTTTATCTCAATGAATTAATTGTGCCTGAAAAATCATATAGTGAGAAGGATTTCTCAAGATCATTTGGACCAAACGGCCGTCTTGCTTCTAATATCAAAGACAAGACTGATGATGGATCTGTTGTATATGAATTGCATCGATCAAAAAAACTAGCTAGATATGAAGGATACCCCAGATATCCAGTTTTCTTCACAGTATCAACCACTAATGTTGAATTTCAATTTAGTCGAACCTCGATTCCTGATGCTAAACCCAGTCCTTCTTCAGTAATTTATATTAAAGGATCACGACCAACACCAAACAGTAATAAACCTCCACCAATTCATGAAGCTATTCTGAACGGTGTCAAGATGGGTGCTCGACCCTTATCTGGTAAAGGCTATAGTGTAGTATGCCGCAAAGAGATATGGTATCATGTACTTCGACTAATTGACACAAAATCCACTAGATATTTACAATGGAAAAAAGAAACTGAACAAATCGGTACCCATCGAAAAATCAAACAATATGCTTATGAATTATTAGGCGGATGGATGTCTACTATGCCAGACGATATTGAATTAGTGACCGACGAACCTGATAGAAAAAAGCTACGTATACAATGAAGTTAAATTAATAAAAAAAAAAAAAAAAAAAGAAAAAAAAAAAAGAAAAAAAAAAAAGAAAAAAAACAATAACAATTCTTGCAATCTATAGATGTATAAAACATATTTATTCAGTTTCAGACCCACTGCCCTCATCATCATTGCCAGCTTGTTCAGCAACGGGCTCTGATACTTGTTCTCCATCCTTAGGTCCATACATCAATGCAAATTCAGCTCCCTGAAGAATATCAATAAGTTGTTGGTTTGATTCCGGGGCCAAATCAATTGGCTTTTGTTGAAATTTGTTCTTAATTCGAGGGTCGGCTCCTGCTTCAATCAGTACCTCAACAATAAATGCTCCGTGTTCGGGTTCTTCCACTGAATATCTCACAGCATTGTGTAAAGGAGTTTCCCCCTGTAAAGCATTAATCGGATCAACCTCCACTCCTTCCTGATCTAAAATTACGTCTAATACCTCATAAGATCCACTTGATGATGCTATGTGTAATGCAGTATTGCCAATGGGGTCCTTAGATCCATTGATAAATTGGGCAACCGCTTCGCCTCTTGTTGCTTCACCACTCTGTTCAGAAATTTCTTTAATTAATTCCTCTAATAGATCGACGTTATTTCTTCTTGCTGCTTCAATGAGCTGCTCTCCACGAGATGCCCCCTCTTCTTGTGACATATCTAATAATTCGATATTGAAATGGACCAAACCGCTTCCAAACAACCAACATTAATTAAAGAGGCTCGCTCGGCTAAAGGCCTGGGTTGCAGGTGTTAACAGTTAATATACTGAGCCTCCTCTCAACCATACTTCCTAAACTGCGTTGTAACTATGCTTTGTAACAGTAGTTGTTCAACGTTGGCGGGTAAATATTGGCAGAAGAGACTTCTGTTTTGTAATATCAACCACATATATTAAGAATATATATCATATAAATTACTATAACTTTTAAAAAATTTTAATGTCTAATAATTAGCAGTCAGATCAGGCAGGATTTATTTGCTCCCCTGAATGTCCAACACCGCCGCATCTGATCTTCATCCCGCGTCTTGACAAGATTCTGTAATCATGAATTGTTTTCAATTTATAAGATGTCGCAATTGAAAATGTATATAGGAAAGCGATTATCTTATAATGGGGAATTATGCACTGTGAGATTTTTAGGCAACATTCCTCAGTGGCCTAATGTACTGGCATATGGTGTTGAGTGGGATAATGCTTCTAGAGGTAAAAATGACGGATCTCTTGATGGTATAAAATATTTCGAGTGTAAAGTTAGTAATGCGGGATCATTCATCAAAAGTACTAAAATAGCTGATACAGAAATCTCATTAGAAAATGCTATTAAAGAGAAATATTTATCATCTGATATGATTGACTATCAGGAATTGCAGATTGCTCGTAGTAAAAAGATCGAGACATTAGGCATTGACAAGATTGCAAAGCGGCATGCTAACCTTGCTGATCTTAAAACTATGGCCCTTTCAAGATACAAAGTTTCTTTTATTGATAATGGCGCAAGCTTAATTGATGATTTGCAGTTGATTTCTGTTAAGAGAGTGGACCTTAGTTTTAATTTGATAGATTCACTGGATTATATTCATCAGATGCTCCACCATCTGAAAAACGTCGATTCTTTAAATTTGAACGGGAATCGATTTATCGTAAGTACAGAGAGTACATTTACATGTAATACTATCAAAAGTCTCGCTCTGGCATCAACTCTTCTGTCTGTGTCAGAGATACCTATTGTATTGGCCATGTTCCCTAATGCAGAGGAGATCACATTGTCTTCAAACATGCTTCAACAATGGCCCGGATTCCAATTGCAGAAACTCAATCTATTAGATCTTTCATTTAATCAATTCGCCTCGACAGATCAAGTGTGTAAGATTCTCACAACCGAAATGAACCTTTCCTATAATTCCATTGCATCCGTTACAGGGAGGTTCGTTTGTGAAGTGTTGAATATTTCTCATAATAAAATCTCTGACTGGTCAGATATAGATAGATTAGCAGAATCTAGTATCACTGATTTGCGAATAAATGGGAATCCTATCCAAGAAGGAAATGAAAACTTCGATCTATTTATGCTTGGCAGATTCGGAGGACTAAAGAAACTTAACGGAATAACAATTCAACCTAAGGATAGAACAGATGCAGAATTGTTTTTCATGGCAAGAGTAGCTGATGGGTCTCATGAGTTTAGCGCTGAATCTAAAAGGTGGCAGCAACTTATATTGAAGCACGGTGAACCTGCCAGAGCTACTGCATCCTCAAACAATATAAAAAGTCGTCTATTACATATTATCGCTAGGTATGAAGGTACTAGTCATGAGTTCAGAGTATTGAAAACCAGTACTATACAAAAGCTAAAGTCTATAATAGCAAAAAGGTTCCAACTATCGCCATTTGATATCAAACTGAAAATTGATTTAGGATATCTCGAAGACGACCTTGCATCAACAGGTAGTGCACTACAAGACAATGATACTATATTTATCGAAAACATTTAGACTCTGATCGTAAACATTTATTATCTGCTGTTTATACAGCACATTATATTAGAACTATTTATTTCATTAATAAAAAAAGAAGAAATCATGCTAAATCAATGCCCCACTGTTTAAAGTTAGTAATTCACAATACAAAATACAACGCATTCTAATCACTTACAACACCATCACCAAGGTAGGTAACAACATCAATACCAATGCCCTTATTAATTGTTTTGATATCTTCAGTAGACATGGTCAAAACACCAACTGCTAACGCATGCTCTTTTCCTTCAGCATAAATGGTCACAACTTGACCTGGCTCATATCCAGGAGCATCAGGCAACCAAGCTCCCTTAGAAGATAAACCTGGACACATGATATTAGCACCTCCAAGAATAAATTTAATAGCACCTCTGTCTACTCGTACATTAGGGAAAGCTTCTTTAGGTAATCTGTGAACCAATTTCAAAGAGGGGACTAAATCATCATCAAAATGTTGTGTGAACAAAACCTGGTTATCAATAGAGTAAAGAGAAATCTTTTCTGAACACTTGACCTGAACCAACTGAGTCTTCTTGGGAATCACTTCATCAATGTGCTCTTCTAGGTTGGGGAATTGATCTAATAACTTTGTTCGTAAAGATCTTTGCACTGAAGATTTGATGTTGGATCTAGAGTGAACATCTTGCCTGGTGAATCTAATGTTAATAATCCAGTTTGGTTGAATAAAAACCTCCGAATATTGGCTTACTTTTTAAACATATTGAATCCTTCAAATCAAAATTCTATCAAGAATCCAATCTATAATAACTTTTTTTTTTTTTCAACAGAAGCTCACTGCACTGAATATCTATAGATTTCATGAAATCTGGCTTGACACGGCTGAATTTCGAAAAAAGAGACGAACTTACCCTCCTTTTCTAACCATCGCTGCTAGCTTCCCGATAGCGACAATAGCCCCTACCCTTGAAATTTGTTCATATTAAAGGGTAGTGGTCTTACAGTTCAGACATTAGCTTAAAATATAAGAATAATGTCACAATTCAAGCTTACTTTGGCAGCTAAAGCTCCCCTTGTAGGATATGCTGATTTGATTGCTGCATTTGTTATAAATGCTGAGGAGCCTACTTCTCCTATTGATCTCTCTTTCGTTGATGCTCCATTGATTGAGAAGGATGTTGCTGAGTCCACTGTTGCTTTGACTAGTGAGTCTGGCAAGCCTGTTTATGGTGCCATTGAGGTTTTAAAGACTTTGTCTGACAAATTCCCCAAGATTTTACCTTCCAAGGTTGGAACTATTTCTGCTGAAGAGTGGATTGAATTTGCTTTCAAGTCTTTGTCTGTAAAGGACTTCAAGACCATTACTCCTGCTTTGGAGAAGCTTGAGAGCCACTTGAACTTCCGATCTTTCATCATTGGTTACAAGCCCTCTCTTGCCGATGTTGCTGTTTGGGGTATTTTGAGAGCCAATGCTGTTGTTGGTTCTGTTTGTAAGAACGGTACTTTCGTTAACATTGCAAGATGGTACAAGTTCTTCGACAACAACAGATTATTTGCTGGTGCCGTCGAGACTATGAATAAAGAATTGCAAGAGATCAGAAAGCAAGGGAAGGTTGGGCAAAAGAAGGAATCCAAGGCTTCTTACGACATTGACCTTATCGATGCTGTTGATGGCCAAGTTGTTACCAGATTCCCCCCTGAACCTTCTGGATACCTTCATATCGGACATGCCAAGGCTGCTATTCTTAATCAATACTTTGCTCAAATGTACCACGGTA
Source organism: Sugiyamaella mastotermitis (assembly GCA_030572735.1). Lineage (NCBI taxonomy): Eukaryota > Fungi > Ascomycota > Dipodascomycetes > Dipodascales > Trichomonascaceae > Sugiyamaella > Sugiyamaella mastotermitis. The sequence continues at coordinate 72,326 of JAJMBN010000068.1, forward strand.
AGCTTATCATCAGATTCGACGATACCAACCCTAGTAAAGAAAAGGTTGAATTCACCCAATCTATTATCGAAGATCTTGAGTTGTTGGGTGTTAAGGGTGACAAGATCACACACTCTTCTGATTACTTCAAAGAGATGTATGACTATGCTATTCAAATGATCAAGGATGGCAAGGCTTACTGTGATGATACTCCTCAAGAAAAGATGAGAGAAGAGAGAGGTGAAGGTATTGCTAGTGCTAGAAGAAGCAGAACTGTTGAGGAGAACCTTGCAGTTTTCGAGCTCATGAAGCAAGGTACTGAAGAGGGTCTTAAGAACTGTCTTAGAGCCAAGATCTCTGTTGATGCTAACAACAAGACTCTCCGTGACCCAGTTATCTATAGATGTAACTTGACCCCTCACCACAGAACTGGTACTGAATGGAAGATTTATCCTACTTACGATTTCTGTGTTCCTATTGTTGATGCTTTAGAAGGTGTGACCCACGCTCTTAGAACTATCGAGTACAGAGACAGAAATGCTCAATATGAGTGGATGCTCAAGGCCCTTAACTTGAGAAAGGTCCATGTTTGGGATTTCTCCAGAATTAACTTTGTCAGAACCTTGCTCAGTAAGAGAAAGTTGCAATGGTTTGTTGATGAAGGTAAGGTTCCTGGCTGGGATGATCCTAGATTCCCTACCGTCAGAGGTGTCAGAAGAAGAGGTATGTCTGTTGAAGGTTTGAAGTCATTTATTATTAGTCAAGGTCCTTCAAAGAATATTCTTAACTTGGACTGGAGTTTGATCTGGGCTGTTAACAAGAAGGTGATTGACCCTATTGCTCCTAGACATTCTGCTGTTATTAAGAAGGATGCTGTCACTATTACTATTTCTGGTGCCCCATCAAGCCCAGTGAAGGAGACTAGACCTAAGCATAAGAAGAATGCTGATCTAGGTGAAAAGACCCTTGTTTTGAGTTCCAAGATTCTCATTGACCAAGAAGATGCTCAAACCTTGAAGGACAATGAAGAGTTTACTTTAATGGACTGGGGTAATGCTATTGTTGAGGCTATCCATAAGGATGGTGAAATCGTCACTGGAATTGATGCCAAACTCCACCTCGAAGGTGATTTCAAGAAGACTGAGAAGAAGCTCAGTTGGCTTGCTGAGACTGAAGATGTTGTTCCTGTTGACCTTGTTGATTTTGATCATCTTATCACCAAGGACAAGATCGAGGAGGATGAGAAGTTTGAGGACTTCCTTACTCCTGTTACAGAGTTCCATACCGATGCATTTGCTGATACTAACATTAGAGACTTAAAGGTTGGTGATGTTATCCAATTCGAGAGAAAGGGTTACTACAGACTTGATGCTGCTTACGACGCCTCTAAGCCTGGTTCTAAAGCCGTTTTCTTCACCGTTCCTGACGGCAAGGTTGTTTCCAAGTATGGTGCTAAGAAATAATGTAGATAATATACAATTTCATAAATTAAATGATTTTATACGTGCTTTGAACTTTCTTAAGAAAAATTCAATAATTTGGTAGTTGTGTCGATCTTTACTGAACACCACCGCGTAACTTACCATAGTTTCGCGCATGCGTTGTTTTTGAAAATGAGGCTTAATTCTGATTCCATCTTCAGCCATACAACTTTCATTCACCAAGCTCAAAGCCTTCCACAGTCTTTAAGCCATGGGGGAATGGTCAGGAAGGATCTTGTCTAGGGCAAAGACCGACTCAAGTGGCGAAACTGTTTCTTCTCCATTATCTCGAAGTAACAGCAGTGTACATTTATCAGACTCGCACCCTCCACTTAAACTCCTAGGCTTAAAATTCTTAAATACACGACTACGGTTCTTGCTTGTATTATCAAGAGTAAGTGGTAATAATCGATGATCCAGGCATTTTTTTTTCCTTTTTTTTTTTTACTTTTTTTTTTTTTTTTTTTTTTTTTTTTAGTTTTATAGCTAACTTAAACAGGGTATTTCTGTTTTTCCATCGTTTATTGGTATGTGGAGATGTTTTTATGAGGCGTACCAGATCTTTTATTCGGAAGGACCCCGACCAATACTGTCTGTCAGAGCTTCTGAACAGTTTATGGCTGGTATATGGTGTATAGTTTCAGGATATTTATCATATTCTGTACTGGATGGGTTAATGGTTAGATGGATTGTTACTTATTCTGCTCCCGCTGCCATAGTACGGATGCTTTCTTGCAGCACTCTAAACATCGCCATGATCCAAACTCTACATTCATTACTATATTCTCCAGATAAAGAATACCTATTACATGCATGGATTTTAGCGTCTTGTGTTTTAACTCTTGCTTATATTATCCAAAATTTTGTCACTAGTAATTTGGCTCTAGAAAAGAAGACTCGATCCGTTGATCTCCTTAAGATCGCAGTATTTGCTGTTGTACCTGTAGGAATAGCCTCTTTTATTACCATGCTTGGACTCTTACGAAGTTTAATGATATTAAGGATGGATATAGAATTGATAAATTCTTAATACCCTGGATATATATGTGCTGTGTTTATTTATTTATTTTTATTTTTGTTTTTGTGGAAGAACATAATATGTCAGATCCTTTCTTTTAGTAGATAAGCAGAAAAGAAAGATAAAAAGAAAAAAAGGATTTTTTTAAGTGTATTATTAAAAATGCATAATTATATTTGTTGGTATAAAAATAAATTAATTAAGTCAAAGAGAATCTTCCTTTGGTTTATAAAGAATTGCAAAACGTAACATGATTTCCGCAGCAGATACAGCTAATGATAGAACAATCAGAATTATAATAATCCAAGTGATTCTAGACATATTTGATTCAGCAATAGTGTCGGCAATAATGTCAGTCAACTCTAAGAATACTTTACAACGCTCATTGAGAACCAAAATTCTCTGTTCAATTTCTAAATATTCTCGGATAGCTGTGTATAATGGATTCAAAGACGGCTCAGACTCCCAGAAAAACTCTGGAGTATCGAGAACATTAGAACTCAGATTGACATCTACTCTGAGTTTAAAAATTTTACCAGAGATCTTCAATACTTCTTCTCGTTGCATACCCAACTGACCAGTTAATGCCAACATTCGGGGGACATGTTTAACATCGTGCATGTTGATATCCATTCTAGCTTCAAATCTACTCAGTTTGGTGGATTGTGCAATAGCATGAGACATAGCTAGTTTGATCATATGATCACCAGACCTAAGAGTGATCATATCGTTATAAATACGGGGCTTCATAGTATTGGGTGAATACGTAAAATGCATCTCCTCTGTCTCAATATCGTTATCAGCAATGGGTCGTACTATCAAAGGCTTAGTACCATTTTTTCCAAACATTAAATCGGCAAGAACAGCCTTCTCTTGATTCTCAGTAAAATTCCAGAATACAATAACTCCATATGAAAAAATAAAAATTTCTGCATGCTTGAGATCATCAGCTGCATGTTGGTTATGATGCTGAGCACGGGTCTTAATTGGCATGGGTTTAATCAAAGCATCTTGTGCATTTCTAACTTCTGGTTCAAGTGAATTATCGTCCTGCTCCGTTAGGTTGGATGGACGTCTTGGTGGTGATATTCCAGCCTGAATAGTATTTTCAGTTCCATTAGGATTGACAGAGATAACCGATGAGGGCATATAAGAGGTGTTGACTCGAGGTGAAAAGTCTTGAGGTTCAGAAGGATCAAAATCTTCATTTTCTTGCCATGCTTGACTTTCCTCCTCCCATGACCGAGAATCTTCACCAATGGCATCTTGTTGAGTAGTGGTAATACTATCATCATGACTACTACCAGTTGAGCCAACTATTGATTCAGATTTTCGACCCTCTCGAGGTGTCTCTCCACCCGAAAAATACTCATAATGATGATCCCCTTGTTCAGATTGGTCTATAAGCTGTTCTAATATCATTATACCTCCAGGACTACTTCGCACACGTGATCCTTCTCCATCACCAGGAAGCAATGGCAAATAGTATGGTGCAAATAATGCTTCGTCGTATATTCTGGGTCGAATTTTATGATTCTCAGTTAAAAATTCACTGGCTGCTTGTAATCTCATAGCATCTGCTATACAATATGCAGTTACTCTTGGGAACTTATCAGTTCTTCTATCTTTGGGTAGTCGCTCAGCATAGGATCTCCTGGGTTTATCAGAATCTAATTCAACATCATCTTCTTCACTGTATGGCTTTGGAGGAGGCTCTAGCTCGTCGGTTTCAGCATCTTCAAAATGAAAACCTCGTTCTTCTTCTGGAATAAGAACAAGTTTATGCGACAACTTAGTTGTTCGGCTAGGGATATTTTGAGATAGTCTTAACGGAATAGTTCTACTGACGGGCTTCGTTTTTACTGGAGATGTGTCATAATTCTCATCAAACAACATCTCCGAACCACTGGCCATTCCGGTGGTATATCCAACACTTGCTTCTGCATCATCACTTTCAGCACCGAATCGTCCACCATTAGCTGAACCGACTACATGAGTTCTTGAACCACCTGTACCAGCAATAAATTTAGGTACAGTACGTTTATGAGCCGAGGGAATATCACTTATATCCGATAAAATGTTATCAATAGAAATATCTCCAAATCTAGGCTTGCCTTTTCCTTTACCATTGGAAAACACCCTCTTCTGGTTTGCAGTCTTCACAAACGGGGCAGATCTTCCACTAGAGGAACGAACATCCGTAACCAAAATAGAAGGTGTTCTTTTGGCTGTTGGAGGCCTATCAGGCATGTTGAATGTTTGTTTATCTTGAAGATATCGAGCTTCTCCTATATCGACGATACAGTAACTTACCTACAATTTATTGAATTATAGTTGCCTGCCTGCAGCCAAAGCGACAGGGTAAACAAGCCGTACGACAACAAGAAAGATCTTGAGTAGAGAGACAGGGCAGTGTGACTACAGTAAGTAAGATTTATCCGCTCTAGGCGAGGCTTACTGGCAATTGTTTCAACAATCCACATACACATTGACACATACAATGAGCCGAAAAGTTGCACTAAATAGTTCTGGTTTCAAACTTCATCAAAGGAATTTAAAGGTTGTTATTCCGGTCAGGGACATGTCTAATCCATTTTCTTTCCAGATCAGTAAATTGTGACGGGTAGAGTATGCATTCTTATTTTACAAGCTGTAGTAGATGATTCCATTAAGAGCATCAAAACCTCAAGAGTAGTACCAATGGAAGCGGATATGCTTTCTTATATCATAAAATTCAAACATAAAGTAAAACAGGAACGTATGAGAAGCTCGATAATATCTAGTGGTAATAGAAGCGGTTAAGGTAGAACTCTACTCTCCATGTGTACTAATGATAATTCTAGCACATGTAAGTACAATACAAATGTAAGTGTACACTATATGTTAAGAGCTACTTAACTTTTTTAAATTAACTACAGTTGGCCGACTACGTACACATTAAAGTGGCGGATAGTTACAGTAGCCAACGGCGGTAACTCACAGGACCATGAAGTATAGGTGTAGTGGTATGCATTGCGCCAAGAAGAGAAGCTTGCACAAAGAATCACAAAGAGAATACATAGACATTCGATAATGGTTTTTATAGTGCCTTTGTAAATAAGCATCTCATACATAGAGTTATTTGATAGTATCTACGATTGGTTAGTTTCTAGGGTTAATAGAAAAGTGACACGCGCCAAAGACACTAAATGTGAAAGTGTTCAGAGAAGTATGAAAATATTATCCATTATGCTATATACAAAAGCTGATAAAGCTGATAAAGCTAATATAATACAAATACTAAGTAAGTCATCATCATGGTATATTATGTACAGGAACCAAACAATTAAAAATTAAAACGAAAAAGAGAAAAAAGACACAAAACAAATATTGAAAAGACTTTTAAACATAGACACGCTCAATAGCAATGGCCTTGCAGTTTTGAGGAACAATGTTCTCAGCAGAAGTGTGCTTAAGAGCGATGGCACTAAGAGGAACCTCCTTAGCATCATTAACACCCAAACAAGCGAACCACTCATCGTAACCATTATAAGTCAAGATATCATCAACAAAGGTGAAGTTGTCACCAAGAGCAGGAAGGCTGTTGAATTGAAGGATCTTATATCCCTTGTCATCAGTATCTTCAGCAAGAGTGCTGAAGTAAGTGTCCTTATCAGAAGTAGTAAAGATAAGAAGACCACCCTCCAAAGTAAAAGCAGCACCAGGAGTTGGGTCGGCGAAAGCATCGCTAGTACCAAGACCTTCTTCATAAGGAGTAACATAAAGGTCGTCAAGATCATTGAAGAAACTAGTGGTCTTTAAGTAGAAAGGCTTAGAAGCTTGAACAGCCATGAATTGAACCAAGAGAAGAGTCAAAGTAGCAAAGAGAACTCGAGAAGAAAACATTATGATTGTGACTTAATTGGGAGTAGTTTGTAGATAAACTTTTAATAAAACAAGATCTTAATGATTTTATTTCGGGAGGGATCTGAACTAGTTTATATAGTCAAGGGAAGGATCTCGATCCCTGGAATGGATCTGATGTTGATCACCAAACTATTTTACTGATGGTGAGGGGTGCTCACGTTATTGGATTAATATTCCATTCTGATTGCATTGCATGTGCATATCGTGTTGAAAATTAAATACGCTTGCTCAATCAAGTAAAGAGGGTTTATACTGCAGGGCAGAGCTAAAGAGAAAATCCTTTGTTCAGAGTTACGGCCGATCACATTAGCCGCCTCAATTTACAGATAGCTAAGCAGTATTCTAAGTTAGGTTTATCCTTGCTTATTCAACCTACAGTCATCCAATCAAAGAAGGATTAAAAGAGGAGTTTCAATTTAAAATTATTAACTTCTCCAATCAAATTGCTTCAACCTATCTGCTAAGGCGTATTTCGCATTATACTGGAGGTTCTTGATTAGTTACATAGGGCCCATTCATGCATCGTATTGTATCTTTGCATAAAGGGCCCAACTAAGTTATCAACCTAAAGTTCACTGATCCACTTTACTGTAGAGTCTGGACTTAAGTTACAAGCTGGATAAAAGTAAGGGTTGCATAATAATGTGTAGTAACCTACAAAATAATATATGCTACATGTAACTTACAGTATTAATTAATTAATATTTTATTTCAACAATGAATAGAGTTTAGATTAGAATTAGGCACTGAATTGTACTTGGGAAACTTGGGCTGAAACTTAAATTTTGAAGCTTTAAATAGAAAACCATGGGCAATGTATATTTATTTTAATTCCTAACTTTGTTCTAGTATGTTTGGTGTTTGGCAATTAGCAACATGACTTTATTTGACCTAGGTTTGCCTTTTTATGTCTAAGCATAGTATTTCCTCATTTTACCAAATCAGGTTTAACAGAAACAAGCCTTAGATCCATAGGCTCTAAACTACAGCTCATGGATATATTGGTAGGAAAGCATGATCGTATTCAAGACCTACAGGAGTGCTTTAAAAAAAAATAAATAAAATAAATAAATAAATAACTAAATAAAAAATAAAAAAAAAAAAAAAAAAAAAAAAAAAAAAAAAAAAAAAAAAAAAAAAAAAAAAA
>JAJMBN010000069.1:0-79669 GCA_030572735.1 Sugiyamaella mastotermitis
TATCTAAAATAACTCATATGCACCTATGGGCAGGAGTCGCTATCCAAAGAATTAGGTAGCTAAATCAAATATACAAGAACATTGACATATTTGATATTCCAATTTGATTATCTCATTGAATCTTAGAATTCGAATCTAAATGAATCTTAGAATTCGAATCTATTTGATGTTATTATTATTATTATTATGAGTGGTAATTGCTTCATTTTGATTCTGCATTTCAAACTTTTGCGAATAAAGTGTTTCAGTTCATTTCCTTGATTTGCAGATTCATCATATCGTTTTTGCCATTTATTGATCATATATATCCCAACCAGTTTCAAGATAAATTTGATGTTATTATTATTAGGATGTAAATAAAGGCTATCTGAGATTGAATCCTAAATGTTTCATTTTCTAATTAAGGCACTATGGCCGAGCGGTTAAGGCGAAAGATTAGAAATCTTTTGGGATTTCCCGCGCAGGTTCGAGTCCTGCTGGTGTCGATATTTTTTATTTCATTTGCATCAGTTTTAACAGTTGTATGAACAACATGCGTTTAAATGTAACTTAGTTATCTTGGTTTTCTTGCATGCGATTCACTAACTTTAAATTCTAAAATTGCTGTCTGGGTATACAGATATTTGAAATGAAGTTTTTTTTTTCTTTTGTTACTAGTCCAATTGCAATGAATTTACTATGTTTAATGAGTTCTTGCTATTCCACCCATTCCTCAGGTTCGGCATTTTATCTTATACCAATCAGATAATTGTTAATACCCTATTAAAATGTTGGTGCTGGAGCCTTGACTTTGGCCTACAGACCGCGAGCGGGGCTAGTAATCCAAACCCACCAGTTTTTGTTGTGTTGCATGCACAGGACACGCAACAAACCTCAGAGTTTTTCCGGTCAATGTTTAAAGTTTGCTAAAAATATTGAGTATTCGGTATATAAACTCGACCTTTTATTATATTATTGTAATTGGTACAGAGTTGATATCTCCCTGTCTAAATTTTAACCTTTTTTTGTTTCCTTTATGGACAGTAGTTCAGAATCTCCTGATAACTTTTTTTTTCTCAATGTGACTAATATGATCTGTGTACAGCTCGCATAAGCTTACAGTTTGTGGGTTACTCAGTTAACTTAACTGGTAACTAGTTGCAGGCCGGAAAATGTACAGTGACACCTACAGACACTAACAAAAAGCTAATACGGGTTAAGTTACACTAATAAGTTACCCAATTTCAAAATAGATAGTATATTACACCTACGCATATTGTCATTATTATATAAATAATCCATAGAAAATAGACATCAATCTCGGAGTACTGGAGATCGGAAGGACGAATACCTTAAAATATCGTTGGTACTAAGTTAAGGGTGGTTAAATTATCGTGCTATTTTATCGTGCGATAACGAGCTTATATTACCTAGAACGTATCATCAGCCCATTTGAAACACAATTAACATATGGGTAGTAGGACATTGTAATTTAAACCAATTGTACCTCAAAAACAAATGGGCCCAGTTTGGCCGAATTAGGGGCACATGTTGTAATTAGTGAATCCGTCAGGATACACTTAAAACTAGACTAAACCGTGTCTAAGTTTTTCCAAAAGCTACGTCAACTAGCTTAGCCAAACTGGGCCGACAGTAGCGAGAGCGCGCGCAGTGCCAGAAGAAGACCTGATACCCGTGCCCTAACCATCAATCTGCACTGTATAGGTGGTGCTGCCTTTGTGTTGAGCTGGGTGTGCGGTGGTGCAGGAGTGGGAACGTATTTCAGATATTTAAAAATGTTGGTAGCGACGAACTTCTTCCTTTTCTTTTTTTTTTTTTTTTTTTTTTTTTTTTGTGTGTGTTTTTGTGAAATTTTCCAAACAATTTTCTGTAGGATCTTCAGACACTACTTAATTGCACTGAATTCCAATACTGCAAAAATGTCTCTTTCCAATAAGCTTTCTATTACTGACCTTGATTTAAAGGGAAAACGAGTCTTCATCAGAGTTGGTAAGTGAAATTTTACTGTCAACAATCAATTTGCCCTATTTAACAGCTTTTTAGACTTCAATGTCCCCTTAGATGGTAAGAAGATTACCAACAACCAAAGAATTGTTGCTGCTTTGCCTTCAATCAAGTATGCTAAGGAACAAGGTAAGTATACCATTAAGTAATATGTTTATGTGTTACCTAACATTTAAGGTGCTAAGGCTATCATCCTTGCTTCTCACCTTGGTAGACCTAATGGTGAGGTTAATGAGAAGTACTCTCTCAAGCCTGTTCAAGAAGAGCTTTCCAAGCTTCTTGACACTCCTGTTACCTTCTTGTCCGACAGTGTGGGACCTGAGGTCGAGGCTGCCGTAAACAAGGCTACTGACGGTGAAATTATCCTTTTGGAGAACGTTAGATTCCACATTGAAGAAGAAGGATCTGCTAAGAAGGATGGTCAAAAGATCAAGGCTGATCCTGCCAAGGTTGAGGCTTTCAGACAAGGTCTTACCAAGCTTGCTGATGTTTACATTAACGATGCTTTCGGTACTGCCCACAGAGCCCACTCTTCTGTTGTTGGTCTTGAATTACCCCAAAGAGCCTCAGGATTCCTCGTTGCTAAGGAATTAAGTTTTTTCTCCAAGGCTCTTGAAAGTCCCGAGAGACCTTTCCTTGCTATCCTCGGTGGTGCCAAGGTTTCTGACAAGATTCAACTTATTGACAACCTTATTTCCAAGGTCAACATCCTCATCATTGGTGGTGGTATGGCCTTCACTTTTAAGAAGACTCTTGAGAATGTAAAGATTGGTAACTCTTTGTTTGATGAAGATGGATCCAAAATTGTTGCTGGTTTAGTCGAGAAGGCTAAGGCCAACAATGTCGAGCTTGTATTCCCTGTTGACTACATCACTGCCGACAAGTTCGACAAAGATGCTAACACTGGTTCTGCTACCGATGCTTCCGGTATCCCCGACGGATGGCAAGGTCTTGACTGTGGTCCTGAGAGTATCAAGCTCTATAAGGCTGCTATTTCCAAGGCTAAGACTATCTTGTGGAATGGTCCTCCTGGTGTTTTCGAGTTTGACAAGTTCGCTAACGGTACTAAGGCTACTCTTGATGCTGTTGTAGAGGCTGCCCAAAACGGTGCTACTGTCATTATCGGTGGTGGTGATACTGCTACTGTTGCCAAGAAGTTTGGTGCTGAAGAGAAGCTCTCCCACGTCTCTACTGGTGGTGGAGCCTCTTTGGAGCTTCTTGAAGGTAAGGTCCTTCCTGGTGTTGCTTCCCTCAGTGACAAGGCTTAAATATGTTATTTAGCTAAATCTTAATTTATATTATTATTATTATTATTATTATTATTATTAAAATTATTATTACTATTATTATAATTATTGTTATAATTGTTATTATTAAACCATTAAAATCAACCAACATTCCTTCTATGTGGGGGACGATAAGGTACCCCTAATACTGAAAATATTTTTCGTTCATCTTCTCCTTCAACTAATTTACCAACCTCTCCGGGCTTGGATCCATCAGGAGGTGCCATAAATAGACCCTTTTCATTTAATCGGTACCCTTTTTTATTTGCCAATAACCTCATACTTCTGTTGAAAATATCATTACCAGTATAATAAATAAATGCGCCAGCTCTTTCTTGCCAAGGTACAAGTAAGATATCCATTCTTCTCCAAGGACCATTTCGTAGTGATGTAGCACCCATCCATCTAACACTATTCATATCAACCCCGCTAAATGTATGTTTTGCAAAATCTTTTTCAAATAATTGGTCCAGCAACTTTTGTAATATCTCCTTAAGGTAGTTCAAAGTAGCTCCCTTTTTAGTCAAAATTACATCAATATCCCCACAATCTGGTTGTCCTCTCCGGTACGACCCCATACATGTAGCAACTATATCGGGATCTATTTTATTAACTGTTTTTAATACCACTTCATAGTGAAGTCGAACTTCATCTCGAGTCATTCGAACTGCAAAGTCATCATAGTGATCCAACCCAACATGCTGATTTACACTTAAATCTTGCCTGTTCTTAGCATCTTCTAGTGTCCTGGTACCTTCTCTGTACCATTTACGAGCAGTCATAGGTCCAACGCCATATATTCCCTTGAGCAATGACAATACACTTCCTTTGCCATCTTTATTAGCATATTCTAGTTTCTGGATAGCTCCGGTAGTGACGGCTTCTTCAAGTTTTTTGGAAAGACTTGGACCAAATCCTGGAAGCTTTATGGCTTCTGCTGCAGTTGTGACAGGCTTTGTTTGTCTTCTGAGAGTAGCAATTGCTTTTCTATATGATTGACATCGAAATTCATCACTCTCATCCTCATAATGCTTCAAAAGCAAAGAAAATAAAGAGATGACCTTTTCATTTGGACCCTTAGTATCGGTACTTTTAAGGGATCCTTCATCTCTAACACATAGAAATTGGTCCCATCTACCTTTTAATTTCTTTCGTTTCAACGGTTGAGCCTTGGAATAGTAGTCACCTTCATTTGGTTCCGTTTCTACTTCTTCATTCTCACTCAATAAATTAGCTGCCGTATCATATAGAACGTTATAATTAATTAGATCATCAAGTTCATCTTCTGGCTCTTCAGGGGCAGATTCTTGGATCTTTGGAGATTTCGTAGCTTGAACTTCATGGTCGGGTTTCTCTTCTACCTTTGAGCTTTTAGGCTCAGGCACTTGATAAACCTTTGGATCTAATACCTTATTTTTGCTTAAACATGCTGAAGGCCAGTCATCATTTGCCAGAATAGCGTCCTTTGGCTTTGATCTAAGATGTAAATATTTCAAAACTTTTGAAATGTCCCAAGATTTGTTAACCAGAATATGGGTGATAGTTTCGTCGAAGTGATCGCCAATATCCGCACCATTCTCTTTAAACTTATTTACCTTATATTTCCATATGTTAGAGTTAGACCTCAAAGGGATGAGCACTGAATATGTTAGTATAAATTTAAAAGTATCAAGTTCTTATTATACTTACAGAATTTTAGGCCCTCAAACAGAAGTTTGGTTTGTTTGAGGGGAGCTTTGTTCATATCTTCTTCAACTATAGCTATTGAAGGAGAAGGAGCATTCGATGCTATGGTGTTTTGAACTTCTTTTTCATTATTATGTTTTGAGGCACTTGAAATTCGTCGCTTTTTGGGGCTACGAGTTTCATCTTCTCCCGCTTTCGAATCTTTTGGGCTCTTTGTCGTTGCCTCATCATCTGAGATATAACAGCTCTGGCTAGCAAAAAAGGCATCCCTCTCTTCTTGAGTATTACCATGTACTCGACCCATTGTGAAATATACCAGTTATAACCACGATTTCGTACCTACATAGTTATATTTACAGATAGCAAAGTTGAATCAAACAATATATATATATATATATACATACATGTAGATACAGTAAGTTAACGTTAACAGAAACTTAAATTACAGAATTATAGCTGCGGCGCTTATCAACATGTGGTAGATGTCATCAGGAATACAATACTGTAAGTCAACTTAATATTATTCATTATTGAAGATCAGACCACTGCTTCAAGAAATAAATATCAGAGGATGAAGATAAAGAATGTGGGTCTCCACCAATATGTTTGACATCAATACCTATAGTATCCAATTTGCTCAGCAATCCCGTTTTATGAACTATCACACCTGCATCAGCATCTAGCATTGCTAACAAATCAGTTGAACTATCACCAAAATAAACTAACTTCTGGTCTTTTGGAACTTTAAAGCGAGCCTTGATCTGTTGTAAGATGTCTACTTTGTCACCTGCTGTACAAATATGCCCACTGATTTCACCCGTTGTCAATCCAGTAGTTTCGTCAACAAATAGATCATTTGAATAAACATGTACATTATGGTAGCCCCTAAGTTCAAAAGCAGATTTGATAAATACAGAACTCCAATTAGCACTTAATACAACTATAGGCACGCCCCGCTTGTCGAGCTGATCAATAACGTCCCACACTCCATCCCGAGTTACGGCATTCACGCCTTGTTTCTTCAGATCAGACTCTGTTAATCCTTTGAACAGAGTCGATTCATATACATTTTTTAGGCTCTTTACTTCCATTTCTTTCAGACCATTCAGGAATCTCGTTTCGGCCTCTAGTGAGTCTCGTGGTCCTTCGAAAGAGTCTTCATACTCTTTGTACATTTGATAATACATGTTGCCAAAATATGACCATGGAGGCTCAAAATCGGGCTTTTTGAAGTATGCAGCATCTGCTACAAGGGAAAGAGTATCTTCAGTAGTTACAGTTTCATCCCAATCAGTGACAAACACTCCAATATCAGCCAGCTTAACCATACCTATTTAATAATATTTATATCACTTTACACTACCGTTTAGTTTAGCTAACAGTTACTTAAAACGCAAGCAGTCCGGGAAAGAATCATAGGTTATGGCATACGTTATGCATTACTGCGGCTTGATTACATTCGCACAATAAGTTCCTAAATGTAGTCAGTAGGTCTCCAAATCAAGCTTAAATTGTTATCTAATCGTCCTAATTTGATAACTGCCGTTTAGCCGCTTAAAATAACTATATAAATATCATCCACACTCTTATTTATTTATAAGGATTTAATATTTCATCATAATGAGAACCTTACAATTGCTGACTGGGGCTTATTTGTCAATAGGATTGGCTTCCAGCCTTCACATTCAAGAGCATCAGCAAGAGTTTGAAGTTGATAGCATGGTTTCTAGCCCTCTCCTTGATTTACATAGAGACCTTATTCAACTCAACTCGGTCAGTGGAGACGGTATGTAAAAGTATTCCAACTAGTGAGACATTGAAGACTAATCTAGGTATATAGAGCATTCAGTTGCTGATTATTTGAGTGACTATCTTGAAGCATTGAACTTTACTGTTGAACTTCAAGATATCGGCGACCCAGTCCGAAAGAATGTATACGCTTATCTCGGTTCTACTAGGGACACTAAAGTACTTCTCACCTCTCATATTGATACAGTCCCACCATATTTTAACTACTCTCGAGTAGGAAATAAGATCTATGGAAGAGGCAGCTGTGATGCTAAGAGTTCTGTTGCTTCTCAGATCACTGCTCTTAAAGAGCTTATCCAAGATGGTGAAGCAGGCGAAGGTGATGTTGCATTATTGTTTGTAGTAGATGAAGAAGTTCAAGGTCGAGGAATGGTGTATGCCAGCGAGCACCTAGGAGTAAGTTCTTGGGAATCAGTTATTTTTGGTGAGCCTACAGAACTCAAATTAGGAGTTGGACACAAGGGAATGGGAATGGCTAGTTACGAAGTTCATGGCAAAGCTGCGTAAGTTTTTTTTTTTTTTTTTTTTTTTGAAAACTACTACTAGTATTATTGTTATTGTTACTTTATTCTAACCAATATTATTTAGTCACTCCGGATATCCTCACCTTGGTATTAGTGCCAATCAAATTCTCATTGAAGCTCTAAGTGATCTTATAAAGACTCCCTTACCGGAGTCAGATTTGCTAGGACCTTCGACTTTAAATATTGGAACTATTAATGGTGGTGTCGCAAGTAACGTTGTTCCAGCATACGCCTCTGCCAATGTTCTTATCAGAATTGCCAATGAGACTGATAAGATTGAAAGTATCCTGCGAGAATTTGCTGACTCTAATGAGCATATTGAACTGACTGACCTTTATATTAGAGGCCCACAATTGCTTGACTATGAAGTCCCTGGCTTTGACAGCATTGTTTTGGCTTATGGCACTGATGTTCCAAACTTAAAAGGTAACTTCTCTAGATACTTGTATGGACCTGGAAGTATAATTGTAGCTCACTCTGCCCATGAGTATATAACCATTGAAGATCTTGCTCAAAGTGTAGGCGGTTACAAGAGACTTGTCCAATATTCATTGAAATAATATATTCGTCTCAATCTTATAGAATGTAAAACTTGTACAATACATTGGTATATTCAACGCATTGATACATAAATAATGTATCATACTTCTAGTTATATGAATTCTAATGATTATAATAATTAGAATACATGTATATGGAAAATAATCGATTTATTATTTAAATATCTGAATCTCATTTTGTAGTGATCATAGTTAACATTCTGCCGCACCACACTTCCTGCATATGTCTCTAAATTATGTTTTGTGCTGGCATAAAGCAAGCAAAAGTTAGCAACAGCATCATGAGTGTCCCGTTAAACAACTCCGAAGGTTCAAAATTTAGGAAAAACGTCGAGGAGAATTTGTGGAAACCATCAGCTGAAAAAGAACGAGAATTACCCATGTATAAAGATAAACCCTATGGGGTTAGTTATAGAGCCAAATCAAAGCGAAAGAAGATAGCTGTTGGGTTTTTCATAACTGTTATCTTGTATTTGGTTTACAGCGCAGGCTCTATCAGTTCTACAACTCCTTATTATAAAACTTCGACCAATTCTATTTTCCCATGGTCCAGATCATCATCTAAAGACGTTTCCTGGCCAGCCAGGCAACAGGCAGTTAAGCAGGCCTTTGTAAATTCTTGGGAAGGCTATCGCAAGTATGCATGGGGTAAAGATGAATACAAACCAGTTTCAAAGACTGGAAAGAATATGGGTCCAAAACCACTGGGATGGATAATTGTAGACTCTTTAGATAGTTTACAAATCATGGGATTAAAAGATCAATTGGCTGAAGCAAGAGAGTGGGTGGACAAGGAACTGGACTACGATATAGATTATGAGGTCAATACTTTTGAAACAACCATTCGTATGTTAGGTGGTTTATTATCAGCGCATTATCTTACTCAAGATGATATGTACCTTGATAAAGCTGTTGATTTGGGAAATAGACTTCTGGGAGCGTTTGATTCAAAGTCTGGAATTCCCTATGCTAGTGTTAACTTACACACTTCCATGGGTAAGCAATCTCATGCTGATAGAGGTGCTAGTTCTACAGCCGAGGCAGCAACCCTTCAGTTGGAATTCAAATATCTATCAAAGTTAACTGGTGAAACTTTGTACTGGCAAAAGGCCGAAAAGGTGCTTCAGGTAATGGATGATAACCATGTTCCTTCTGGTTTGGTACCGATTTTCATTCATCCTGATAGCGGAAAGTTCCAAGGCAATCTTATAAGGCTTGGATCTAGAGGCGATTCTTATTATGAGTACTTGATAAAACAATATTTGCAAACAAATAAAGAGGAGCCTATCTACAAAGAAATGTACGATGAGACTGTTCAAGGTATAAAAGATTACATGGTTTCGTACTCCCAACCAAACAAGTTGACATTTATTGGAGAGCTTGAACATGGTGTTGGTGGGGAGCTTTCGCCCAAGATGGATCATTTGGTTTGTTTTGCTGGTGGAATGCTGGCACTGGGTGCTACTGAAGGTATCCCAATTGAAGAAGCAAGACGTCAAGGATGGACCACAATCAGAGAGTCTGATTTTCAGTTGGGTATGCAAATTACTCATTCATGTTATCAAACTTATGCTGAGACAGCTACTGGATTGGGCCCAGAAATTGTATTTTTCAACACTGATTCTTCTTCTACAAGGGATTTTGAAATTAAGAATACCGACGCCCATAATTTGCAACGACCTGAAACCGTTGAATCGCTTTTCATCCTTTGGAGACTAACAAAGAACCCTATTTACCGAGAATGGGGCTGGAAGATATTTGAAGCTTTTGAGAAATGGACTAAACTGGAAGACGATGCTGGCTATTCTAGTTTGAAATCCGTTAAGACTGAAACTCCAAGTTTCCGAGACAACATGGAGTCATTCTGGCTTGCAGAAACATTAAAGTATTTGTATTTATTATTTGAAGATGATGACAATGTTCTTCCTTTGACTGGCATTGTATTCAACACAGAGGCTCACCCTTTACCAGTCTTTAGTATGGATCCATTATTCCATACTGGATGGAAAAGAAAACCCGATTCAGAAAATGATCAGTCGCTGAATTAGCAGTAGGGGTGACTAAAGATAACAAACAAAATATACTTAACATATGTATGGATAATTAACGTGGGAGACCCAACCAGAATTGCTGCAATTCCATATGGTATCGGCTGTTACTGTTTATCAACCCAACATAAAACAAAATGCATATTATTTACTAATATTACTCAATAAATACTAGTTTAGTCAGCATTTCTCAGCAAGAAACGATTTATATGGCGCTTTTAAACCCAATGGGCCCTGTTTTTGTCATTTCAAAGTGCACGATAGCATCCCAATTAGGAAATTTTTATATGCAGTGTGATAGCTACCTAAAACTATAGTATCTATCTCCACGAGAACAGAATTAACGTGCAATTACTGTAAAAACCGCTAACAAATTCCTTACTGAGGTATTGCACGATGGTATCTACATTAGGAAATTTTTGTCTTTTTGGTTTGGAAGGGTGTTTTGAATATTGGTGCCGTGGGGTCGATCCAGATCTGAGTTCACGTATAAATACAATAGTAAAATCCTTGGTAAGTCAAACAAAAAATCATATTCACTGAATAAAAACCACAAATGAGATTTGATTATATTCTTTCAGGCACATCGCTTGTTATTTCAGCTGCTACTGCTGCTTCTTTAGCTGGTCTGGGTGCCCGATACTTTGAGCCTCCTAAGATTGGAGAACCACTTTATGCTAGAGATGATGATGCCCTCGAGGCAAGAGACTTTGAAGCACCTAAGATTGGAGAGCCTCTTTATGCTAGAGACTTTGAAGCACCTAAGATTGGAGAGCCTCTTTATGCTAGAGACTTTGAAGCACCTAAGATTGGAGAGCCTCTTTATGCTAGAGACTTTGAAGCACCTAAGATTGGAGAGCCTCTTTATGCTAGAGACTTTGAAGCACCCAAGATTGGAGAGCCTCTTTATGCTAGAGACTTTGAAGCACCTAAGATTGGAGAACCTCTTTATGCTAGAGACTTTGAAGCACCTAAGATTGGAGAACCTCTTTATGCAAGAGACTTTGAAGCACCTAAGATTGGAGAGCCTCTTTATGCTAGAGACTTTGAAGCACCTAAGATTGGAGAGCCTCTTTATGCTAGAGACTTTGAAGCACCTAAGATTGGAGAGCCTCTTTATGCTAGAGACTTTGAAGCACCTAAGATTGGAGAGCCTCTTTATGCTAGAGACTTTGAAGCACCCAAGATTGGAGAGCCTCTTTATGCTAGAGACTTTGAAGCACCCAAGATTGGAGAACCTCTTTATGCAAGAGACTTTGAAGCACCTAAGATTGGAGAGCCTCTTTATGCTAGAGACTTTGAAGCACCCAAGATTGGAGAGCCTCTTTATGCTAGAGACTTTGAAGCACCCAAGATTGGAGAACCTCTTTATGCAAGAGACTTTGAAGCACCTAAGATTGGAGAGCCTCTTTATGCTAGAGATGTGAGCGAAGCTGCTGCATAGGTTGGCTTGAATAAATATTGATATTTTGTTTCTCGTTTCGCTTTTACTATATATTCTTTTCTCTTATTCACTTTTATAAACCTCTTATTAACAACCCGTTAAAAATTATGTTAAACGTGTAGAAATCCAATAGTATAATAGTAAAACCGCATCTATGGAAATCCAACCTAATATTAACATTAAAGCAGATAAATAAAGCAACTATAAACTTACAGTAGAGAATAGCAAAATAAAAATTCATAAATCATAAAGTCGTTAATAAAAAGAAGAATTACCTATAATCGAAGAGGTCAACAAATCGCCTAAGGAATAAATTAAAATCCTTATGATACTTTTCGTATCTTTGAGGATCGGCGATGACGGTTCTAGCCCAATTTATAGCAGATTGATCTTTTAACAGGGAAGCAAAGATTACCATCAATTCATATGACGAAAGGTGGCCTAAACTCAGAGCTTCAATTATTTCACGGAATCGCCTAGTGAATACATATGGGTTCATTCCAAGGGCAAAGTCTTTTAAATTGACATCATTGGCTCTACTGTAAAATCGTAAATATGCAAGTTCTCCTTTAAGCTTTCTATAATCGTTTGATACTGAATTGAGTTCTTCTTTCAATCGCCTATTCTCAGCTGACGCTATGGTAAAATTGCGCTGAAACCACTTTGTCAACTCTTTTAAATATTTGTTATGCACAGAATGCTGATATTGAAGTTTGGCTTCAAAGTCGTCACGAGCCTGTTGAAGCTTCTGATCATAGTGCAGCATGAGCCGGTCATACTGCGTATCAGCGTAATTAGAGTTATAAGCAGAACCAGTCGACATCCGCTTACTTAAAAAGGGGCTTTTATATGAATTCACCATACTTTAGAGTCTTTTCAAGCCAAAAAAAGATTGATATCAAAAAATGAAGGATTGTTAAATCGGGTGGTTGGTAGACGAGATCTTCATAGTGCAAACCCCAGCTCATTTATAGTTGTGCGATCTTGCAACTTGGTTGCATGCCTCTAGTACCGCCCCACATTTTTTATCAGAATCAACTGTGTAGTATGTACGTTCTGCTGTGTACCGATAAAAAATTGTCTGAACAATAGACGCTGTCTGATGCTAGCACAATCATAGCGGTGCACGAATGGCTATTAAAATTTCACGATTAGTACGAGTTGACATAGAGGGGGGAATCAATGCCAGGGTAAAGACGGTGTTTGCCATTTTTAGATACTTGACAGGGCTATTGAAAGAATATTCAAAATCTGCAGGTAAATAATTTTTGCTAAAAATTTAGTATGAAGCTATAGAAGTCAATCCAACTGCTGCATACTTCGTGCCGCTAGCATGACCAGGTAGATAATCTCATAGAGATCGATTAAGAAGCCTCTATATCAGGTTAATTCTATTTCTTTAAATTTGCATGCAAGAAATGTCATCTATTGAAGATGACAAAACTATAGAGGTGATTCAACGAGATCATCATTATATATATATATATAACTATTTAATAGCATTTTATTATTTTATTCGCTACTAAGTATAAGGTAGATTTCTAAAATATAGCTGTATGGTTAGAGGAGTAAGAGGAGCAAAACAATAATATATCAGCTCGACAGTATCATCTGATATGCTGCATAAGGTGTGCTCCTCGTCGCTAGTAACAGGCAATTTGCACTACAATAGTGTAATAGTGTAATAGGATAGTCTCGATAGGTAGAACCTAGTCTAAATCGGATCACTCGCTGTAAAAAAGAAAGCCAATTAAAATATCGGACGTGCATTGCAAAGTCATGGTGACTGTTCTGTTTCGAAAGTATTATATATTTCCATGTATGACATATTATTAATCGTCACTATATATATATATATATATATATAGAAAAACCTGTATTCATCCAACTATCAAAGCGGTAAAATATAATATTTAAAGTTACCGTAGATGGTGATCTTACAGATGCGAAGTACTTAGTTCAAAGCTGGTTCGCCAGGCTGGTTGGATAAATTTTTTTAAGCCCTACCACTGACAAATCATCTAAACTGTAATCAACACAATATGATATAACAAAGGTGTTTGTATTTTATCAAATTAATTGTTAGGTATCTTGCTTTTAAACTACTGACTAAGTTCCTTAGGGAGTTCTAAACATGCACATTGCTTTGGCATGGGTCAAAAGTGCTTAACTAGCTAAATAGCCAATTTCGGTGACGGTATAACAAAAAAACAAAGCCAAAAAAGCCAAAAAAGCCAAAAAAAACAAACAAACAAGCTTTTAATAGCCTTTAGAAAACATTGTCATTTAAGCTTTTCTTCAATTTAAACAACATCAAATTCAAGTTTGTTGATGCAAATTATGACCTACTTAACTGTTAACTTAACATATTAACGGTGAAATTTGCCCATCAGATAACGATAGACTCTATAGGGTCTAAGATTCAGCGGTTAATCTTGGAGTGGTAGTCATACTCACAATTGTATGGTTTCTCCTGACTCATTTTGAACCCATACCCAGATAATCATCGACGGCATAGACATTACATTAGTGAATCATAACTTCCCCCCCTTTGATTTAGTTACTAACAGGACAGAACATAATAATTCCCATCATCAAAAGGAGCATTTTGTTTGATTCAAATGCCTAGTTTAAACTCCCCTCCAACAGATGTTGGGTGCCCTATTCCTAGCAACACTCCTCATGCTGTGAGTGTGACTCTACCTTCATGGGCTGCTAACGTCGCCTATGAAGAAGGTGAATCTTGGGTCTCATCTAAGCTGTCATCCGGATATCCTCGATTCTTTGTCCATCATCGAATCCAAGCCCTTGCTAAAGAAATTGAAAAGTTATATGGTAGAGATGGTGAATCATGTCTTATTTTTCCTACCTATGCTATTGCTTGCCGATGTAGAGATTTCATTAAGAAGTTTTCTACCTTGACATCTGTTCCTGTAAGAATCCTCCAATTATCCACCCCCAAGCCAGCGGAAGGAGATACTGCTATACAAGCCCATATAGCTGTTGTGTTTTTCCCTTCTTCAGAAATGCCAGTTGCCAGAAAATACTGGCAGCATACCGGCGAGGGTGTGTCATCTAGATTAGGAGAGTACTTTTTAGAGAGAATAGCCCCATCTAGTGATGGTACTTCGAACGGAAATGGTGAAAAACAATCTTACAAGGCTATTCATCAAAGAAAACAATCCAGTCCATCACCATCTTTACCTGCTGTTGATGGTAATGTCGCCGAGAAGGAGCAATCTACATTTGTTGAAGAAAGATACGGACGAAACTTAGACCTGTCTTTTGCACCTGCTGCTAAAGTTGCTCTTAGAAGAAGAATTGCTGGAAAGATTAGTGAAGTTGGTGGCAGCGCTGCTCATGGTAAGTTTGAAGAGCTTTCTGAAGATGATGTTTACTTATACCCCACTGGTATGACCAGTATTTATAGTGCTCACCGGGCTGTTTTAGAGGCAGTCGGTTCTCATAAGAGTATTTGTTTTGGTTTTCCTTATACAGACACTCTTAAAATCTTAGAAAAATGGGGTCCAGGTGTCTATTTTTACGGTTTAGGAGAAGCTCCTGATTTGGTAGCCATTGAGAAATTATTGGAGGAAGGAACTAAGATTACTGCTCTATTCTGTGAATTCCCATCAAATCCTCTACTCAAATCACCAGATTTGATTACCATTAGAAAGTTAGCTGACAAGTACGACTTTGCTGTGGTAGTTGATGAAACTGTTGGAAACTTTGTTAACATCCATGTCTTACCATATGCTGATATTGTAGTTTCAAGTTTAACTAAGGTTTTCAGTGGATCGTCTAATGTTATGGGAGGAAGTTTGGTATTGAACCCTAGAAGTAAATTCTTTTCTAAATTCAAAGAAGTCTTGAAAGAGCAATATGAAGATTTTTTCTGGGCTGAAGATGCTATTTATTTGGAAAGAAACAGTCGAGATTTTGCAGAGAGAAACACAAAGATTAACCAAAATGCTGAAGCTGTAGTTGACTTTCTACGATCCAGTTCACTTGTTAAGAAGGTATACTACCCCAAGTACGTTGAGTCTAAAGACAACTATGACGCATGCCGCGTTGAAGCAGGTGGCTACGGTGGATTATTTTCAGTTGTTTTCCACAATCCTGAGCATGCTCAAAAGTTTTTTGATACTGTTTATATTGCAAAGGGTCCCAGTTTAGGAACCAATTTTACATTGGCATGTCCTTATACTATTATTGCTCATTATTTAGAGTTGGACTGGGCCGCAACATATGGAGTAGATAAATATTTGGTTCGAATAAGTGTTGGTCTGGAAGATTCTGAAGATCTTCTAGATAGATTTAAAAAGGGACTCGAATCTTGTAACTAAGATGTTCCACTCATTCTATATCGAGTAGTCTATAAGGAAGACAGTCGACTCAAACAGAGGGATGAGTTTATCTAGCAACAAATCATATGAAGATGATCAACCAAGATATCACCTCAAATGGTTAAAAAAACCACTAATGTTGCAATAATACAAAAAAAAAAAATAATAAAATAACTAGAAGCTGGCTATATGGCCAAAATTTTCATGACGAAAACGATTTTCAACAAAAGCATCTCAATTGAGACGATATGACTAGATATGACAAAATTGAAGTAGATTCAACAGCTACATACTATTATATAACTTATCAATCAAAAGTAAAAAAAAAAACAAAAAACTTTTAGAAGCCTTTTTTTTTTTTTCATCTTAAAATATTTACGAAGTAACAAAAAAAATTCCTGTTTTAGATTATATCGGTTAAGGTCTAGGGTATTACCTCATTATAACAATAAGATCAGGTTCATTCTAATTGGTACTGTCCAATGAAAAGCCAATATCGCTGAGGCTCTACGAACAACAATATTTGCCAGTCCCGAAGCTACACCTGTTTCTTCATCTATAATCTTTGGAATTCAAACAAATTAATAATGGCTCTTAAGACTTATGCTACTCCTATCCGTAAGTGAACAATTGTAACGATAAGATATCTGAATTATTCTAACCTGTTTAGTCCGACCATTATGGCCCTTTTTCGTTGGTGGTATGTCCTGAACATCCGGCAATTTTATACCTATAATATCGTTTAAACTAACCATAGGCACTGTTGTCACTTATTTGATTTCTAAGGGTGCTGAGGCCTCTATGAACTGTAAGTATTAATAGAATTCAGCGAATTGGATGATTGCTAACATGTTTTTAGCTGATGAATTCAAGAACGACCCTAGAAACCCAAGATTCGTCAAGCATGGTGTTAAGAAGGAAGATCATTAAATGATTCTATAGATAGCTACGTGTATTTAAAAATGAATGATTTGCACTGATATTTTATCGCGACTATATTACATGTATATGAGATTATTTTTGTTCTTTATCTTTGTTCTTTTTATCTTTTCCTTTTCCTTTTTATCGACTTTTTCCTGCTTTAATTTTTTTTACTTCTTTTTTTCTTTCTTTTCTTTCTTTTCTTTATTTTCTTTCTTCTTCTTTTCTTTCTTTTCTTTCTTTTCTTTATTTTCTTTATTTTCTTTCTTTTCTTTCTTTTCTTTCTTTTCTTTCTTTTCCTTGTCTTTTTTGTCTTCTTCGAACTCTGTAGTAACTGTAACATGCTCTTCTGAAAGAGTTTGCTCATCATCTTCAGCCTTGGAAACCAATTCAATGGTAGTTTGTTCCTTTAATGATTCTTCTGGCTGCTGTGTAGTACCATCTAAAGGCCTGATTTCATCATCTATTAGCTCCAATGTAATGTTTTCTCCTGTCAATGCTCGTACCACGTCTCTTGCTAAATTAGCCTTGGGTTCACTAGGAGCAGTCTTCTTTACTGAAGTGTCGCCATTATTTTTCTCCTCAGTTTTTTCTTTTTCATCATCATCATCAGCATTCATAAAGTCATTCCATTCTTTCACAATTTCTTTGGCCTCTTCTATAATACGAGCCCTCGAGCCTCCTTGTAATCCTTCAATGTACCTAATCAATGCATCGTGATAAGTACTCTCTATGCTATAAATATTTTTCAAAATCCAATTTTGCTTCTGTTTTGAGAATTTCCAGTTATCTTTATCATTATGGTATTGTCTTAAATATGCCAACTGATCAGCTTCTGGTGGGGGTTTTCTTTCATTTTTAGGAAGCTTGATTCTCTTAGGAGGCTTCTTTGGTTTATCCTCACTATCCTTCTCTGGTACATCAGACTTTCTTTTAGAGCTTTGTCCTAATCCAGCAGTTAGAGGATCATATGCTACACTACTCTTAACTTTAAGACCCAGCTTTTTCCAAGCTGGTACATGCTCTTCAGACATTATAGATAAATTTAGATTTATTTTATTTTTTTTTTCTGTGAAAGTTCCGATGTGATCAATTTGGCTCCTAATGCGGCTTGTATATCTCTTTCTAAAGCCTCATACAGTGGGGTTCGCCAAACTACGCAAGTTACCCAGCGAAAGGCTTGCACCAGTAATGTTTATCAAGTTATACTGTAGTTAACGTTACCTCTCTACAGCCGCTGCCAAATTGAGCAGCTCCGAACAGAAAAGTATGCTTCTTAAGCTACTCATTCTTGTGTGTCCGCGCGCAACTGTTATCGCTAGGTTGATA
Source organism: Sugiyamaella mastotermitis (assembly GCA_030572735.1). Lineage (NCBI taxonomy): Eukaryota > Fungi > Ascomycota > Dipodascomycetes > Dipodascales > Trichomonascaceae > Sugiyamaella > Sugiyamaella mastotermitis. The sequence goes on from JAJMBN010000069.1 coordinate 17,958, forward strand.
AGTTAGGTGGGCGTAGTTTGATTTGCTGACCAACAGTCTTATCGGGCATAGCCGAACATAGGTAATCACGAAGTCGTCTTGATTTCTTGCGTCTTTCTAATATTTTATCCCTCAGTTAATATATATATATATATAATTCAAGTGATTGCCTTGGAAAAAATATTAAAATAAGCCAAAGAAAAAATGTCTGCTAAAGTATCCCAAGAAGAGTTTGAATCAAAAGTTGCTGGTTATGTTGGTAAGTGGAATCATCATGAAAATTTCAGGGACAGGTTACTAACAATCCTCAAAAAACAGATGTAATCAGTTCAAGAGTCGGAGGAAAAGTCGTTTCATTCAGCGATGAATGGTTTGCTGAAGCTGATAACCTTATCAAACCAACTGCACCAGTAAGAGAGGTTGGACGATTTACCCCTAGAGGGGCTTGGTATGATGGATGGGAGACTCGTCGACACAATGAAGAAATCGCCGACTGGGTTATTTTTAAGACTGGCGTTCCTAGTGCCAATGTTATTGGTGTTGAAGTGGATACCGCCTTTTTCAATGGTAATCATGCCCCCGAAATCTCTGTTGAAGGTTTGAATGTTGAAAATGATGAAGATGCAAAGAAGGCTGATGCTGCCTGGGAATCAATCATTGAAGTACATGAATGTGGACCTACTCAAAGACATTTCTTTTTAAGAAAGGATGTTACAGAATCTGCATATACCCATCTTAGATTGAGAATGTATCCAGACGGTGGTATTGCTCGATTCAGAGCATATGGTTTATGCGTACCTATTTTCCCTACTGATACTTCTACAGAATTAGATTTAGCAAATATCTCTAATGGTGGTGTAGCAATCTCTTGGTCTGATAATCACTTCAGTAGCCCTGCTAATATTTTACTCAATGGAAGAGGTCATGACATGAGCGATGGATGGGAAACTGCTAGATCAAGAGTTAAAGGTCATGTTGATTGGGTGGTAGTTCGACTTGGTGCATCAGGAAAGATCAATAAGTTAGTAGTAGATACCGCCTATTTCTTAGGAAATTTCCCTACTGCTATTAAAATTCATGCTTTAAGTTCTACAGATGATAAAATTGATGGTGCTGCTGACCCTAGATGGAAGCTGCTAGTTCCAGAATCCAAAACTGGCCCCGGAAAAGAGCATGAGTACCCTATCTCTGACGATAGCACCTATACTCACGTAAAGCTCACAATAATTCCAGATGGTGGTGTCAAGCGTCTTCGTGTTTTCGGAACAAGAAAATAAGACAAAAGATAGAAGATAAATAATATATGTATTTAAATAGGTGGAATAATAAAATAATTTTTAAAAATCCTTTCAACTTGATGTCGGATCATGGTATGCACACACCCTTACCCATAAACATAATTTACATAATAGCCCATATTGGTACTATTCAATGTTACTGAGTAAACTATTACCCAGGATTGACTGGAAATATTAGCAAAATGTCAAAAATATATTCAATTCAGCATTTGTTAGAAAAGCTAAATGATCTGGATTCAGATTTACGATTTATGGGTCTTAGTGACTTGAACGCAGCTTTGTCAGATCCTCAATATAACTTGATTCTTCCAGGTGAACGACATGGGATCTCAAATATTATTAAACCAATCCTAGAAAAACTTGATGACCCTATATCTGAAGTTCAGAATCAAGCTGTTAAATGGTATGATGTTTCTTGGTTATTGCTTTTGTGCATTATCTAACATATTAGTTTACAGCCCTTAGTTAAAATAATTGGCGAACATGACATCAAACTAGTAGTATCGACAATCCAAAACGGAATTGTAAAGTCTCAATCTACAGAATCTTCCATTTACCCAATGGCACTTCGTACAGTAATTTTAAATGTACCTGCAACTGGTCATATTTCTCAGATCTTGACGCAATCAGTATTACCAAGTGTTTATGCGAATGGTGTAAACCAAACTATGGATTCAATGGATCTACTAGCAGATTTGATTAAACGATTCGGCAGTTCCATTGCCACTAATGATTTAGACACTCTTGAGAAGTTCTTACAGGATATAATTTCCAATGGCAAGGGCCTTATTAGAAAGCGTGCTGCTATTAGTCTTGGATTGCTCAGTCGATACTTGCCCGAACAAAGTTGGAGCACCTTGACAGTATATATAGTTGAAAACCTACAAGACAGAACCGATTTAGCAAAGTTCAAATCTCTGGTACAATTAAGTGGAATTCTAGCCAAATCTGACCCATCTAGATTCCAATCTGTGTTATCGCAAATATTTGATCCTTTATACAGTGGCTTGGATTTAGATAATTTGGAAGAAGAAGATGACAACTCTATTATTCTCGAAGTTCGGGAAGAAATATTAATTGCTTTAGAAGCTTTCACAAGTTTAGGAGCTTCTTCCATCGATCCTTATTTATCTGATATTTTAAATGCATGTTCTGCTTTAATCAAATACAACCCTAATTATGTTCTAAGCGACAATGAAGAGGAAGGAGACGACGACATCGAAGAGGATGACATTGATATGAACGAAGCAGAAGAAGCAGAAGAAGATAATGATGGAGGAGATGATGAATTTGGTATATCCGATGATGATACCTTTTCTGATGATGAAGACCAGAGCTGGAAGCTCCGTAAAGGTTCCGCTAAGTTAGCAGCAGCAGTAGTCCAAATTTCAAACCAAGTTTCAAAGGTATATTCAAAACTTCTTGATTCAATTATTTCTATGATATCTTCAGAGCAAGAACAACTTGTTAAATTGGATTTGATAAATACTTTAAATGTCTTCATCAAGGTGTTGGTCGATAGTAAGATTTTACAGACCCCTAAAACTTTGTCAAATAGAAGATCTTCTAATGTTAGTATGGCTATTGAACAGGACCCCAAAAGCCATCTTCAATCTAGTGCACCTAAGATTTTAAAGGTTGCCATTAAGGACTTGAAAGCATCTTCAACTAATTCTGCAACTAAGCAAGCTTACCTTAATGGTGTACTGATTTCTCTTATAAAAGCTCTAGATGGGCTCTCATCTACTCAACTGACTAGAATTGTCGCTTCTTTATCCTTTTTATCAAAAAGTGGATCCCTTTTAATTGACTCTTTACAGGTAGTAGATGCTATTTTACTCTATGATGATATTGAGAACCTTACACCAATTATTTCAGAATTATCTGATATCGTTGCGAGTTCTATAAATGATGACTACTATAAGGTACCCACTGAAGCTCTAAGTGTAACTTTACATCTTCTAGATATATACAAGGTATTGGATACTGAAACACAGCTAACTATCAGCCATATTTATGAAGGAATTGTTACTAGAGCTAGAAATTCTCAGACCGATTCAGAAACTAGAGAGCGTGCTGTTAGAGCTTTGGGAAAGTTTATAGCCGAAATAAAAATCAACGACAATCAAATTTCTGAGGGCTGCAGATTGGTACTTGAGTTGCTCTCCAACGAGTCACTTCGATTGGTGTCAATTGATGCCACTGCTGCTATTGCTAAGGCAGCACCTCTAGATCGCCTAGAACCTAATTGGCTAATAGGGTCTCTAGAGATATTATCAAACTACCTGAAACAAAGCTCAAAGGCTTTAAGAGTATCATCACTAAATGCTATTTTTGCTGTAACAAGTTCTATTGATGTGAAAACTAAGCTTCCTATCGAATTCCAACCTGCTCTACAAACTGTTGGTGGTAATGTTTTAGAACATGGAAAGGCTGGAATTGAGACATCGGATAGTCATGCTATTGATGTCAGTTCATTGATTCTTGAAAACTTAAGCACCCTTTTCCAGCCATCTACTTTATCAGATTTTGCAATGTCAGCTATAGTGAAAGTAACCGGCTCTGCTGCCTCTCAGATTGAAACCTCTATCTTGAGCCTTGTCAGGACTATTGTCCAAGAAAATCCTGAAGAGGCTGGTATTTTGTATAATAAGCTTGAATCAATCATTGCTTCTAATGGAGCCGAAATTGACAACGATCTGTTGGCAAAAGCTCTTGCAGTTATTGTAATCAATGGAAAGCTTTCTGATAATATTCCCGACTATAATAATCTCACTCAGTTGTCAGGCTCCGTGTTGAAATGGAAGCTGTTAGTACTTGGCTATATTGGAAAGTTGACTTCTTTATCACGGGATATCAGCCCTCTTTATCAATTATTCGACCATGAGGACCCTGATCAAAATATACACCAACAAGTTGCCAAGACTATTGGGTGTATTATTGGAAATAATGTTGATGCCTTCCTACCTGATTTGTTAGCAAAGTTAAACGATGGATCTAACATCAATGTCAACATTTATCTGGGAGCTTTGAAAGAGGTTATTATAGATGCTGGGGAGAAGATTAAGGGCTACAGCAAAGATATTTGGAAGAGTCTCTTTACTCTTCATTTACAACCAGGATCCGAGTCTGTCAATAATGGTGAAGCAAACCTTGCAGAATGTATTGGACGACTTAGCATTCTTGAGCCTCAACTATTCTTACCCGAGTTACAGGAGAGACTGCGATCTGCAAAAGCAAGCGACAGATCGATTGTATTAAGTGCTGTGAAATATACATTTGGACAAACTCATGACAATTATGATGACTTATTAAAGCCAATTATTGCTGTTTTCCTATCTCATGTTGAAGACGAGGACATTGGAATTAGGCAAGTTGCACTCAGCTCCATTATTTCGGCTCTGCATAATAAATCACATTTGCTATTACCTCACCTTTCAAGCTTGTTACCACTTGTATATGCTGAAACATCCATAAATCAATCTTTGATAAGAACTGTTCAAATGGGACCTTTCAAACACAAGGTAGATGATGGTCTTGATCTCCGAAAAACTGCTTATGAAACTATATATACTTTGGTTAGTACCTTTTCACCCGAGGAACTACAATCATCTGCCTTGCTTAATATTATGTTAGAAAAAGTGCTAGCTGGATTGTCTGATGAACATGATATTAAGATTCTAAGTTGTGTAATCATAGGAAAAATCGCTTCGACTGTTCTCAGTACTTTAACCAATTCTGGAAACTTAGATAAGGTGATTGCTATGTTTTCTAGTCTCAAAAATGTCACTGTTAAGGAAAATGCTATAAAGCAAGAGTTTGAAAAGCATAGTGAAATAGTGAGAAATATCGAGAGAGCAGAAGTCCAGATTAATGAAGCTATTAATTTGGCGATTTCAAAGGGACAAAATATCGGATTAAGTGATGTTGAGTATACTAACTGGGAAACATTTTATGCTGCATCGATGAAAATTTAATTAATTTAATAAGAGACTACAAGTCACCTCCAAGAAATATATATCATACCTATTATATTATTATTATATGCAAAAAACCAATTAAAACATGTCATTATGTGCATCAGTGCAAGCCTCGTAGAGTCATTATTAAGACTGCTAATAAAATCACAATCATTATAATTTGTGATAATTCAACTTGCACTCACTTTTCTTATCCTTCTTTTCAACCTTTTTATAAATATGATAAATAATGTTGCATTAGGATAGCCCATTAATCTACTGGACAGTTCTGTGTCTATCAATTCTTGGATTGGTTGGCAATATGTCTGCATCTAGCTCTTAAAGCTTCACCCATTACCACAGCAAATGGCCAAATATAGGTGGTACCTAGTATCTTAGAAACGACAAGCAGTGTCAATATACTCAGTTTACCAGGCACACGCAATGTACCATCTTCGTTTAACATTCTAGCATTGTTATTATCTTCGGATTCATGTGAATATCCACCAGATATGTTGATTCCATCATGGCCAACAACATCTAACACTCTATAGAATATTTTTCCTACTCTGGATATCAGGACTGCCTCTTCTTCAACCCAATCAGACCTTGGCTTATTTTCTAATCTATTTAGGAACTCTGAAACAGCCAAACCACAGTCAAAGAGGCAAACCAGGGTATGAATAAATGTTCGACTAGCAGTAGTTTCTAATGTCCACTTAACTGAATGTTTTTCCCATAAAGAAATAGCATCAGCGGCATACGATGCTGCTTCTAACAAGCCATCAAACTTCTTTCCAGAGCCCTGCTGAACATCATAAAATGCGGGAACAGCCAAACTATCCAATTCCTTATTCATGAGAGCAAAATCTCTCTTCCAAAATGCTTCTTTTACTTTAGTCAAATTAATATAGACTCGCACATGTGCTAATGATGAAAGAGGAATAGCATCAGACATAAGGGGCCCATACTGACTGCTTGGACTTAGAGAAGCTAGTGGAGACAACGACCAAGTTGTCTCCCACGCTCGAAGTATAGATTCTAGATTTATCTTCTGCCTTTCCAACCAAGTCGATTCACGTTGATCGGCCAAAAGACTAGGTGATGGGGACGAGTTGGATCCAGAAGAAACCAAAAATTGCTGGTCATGAGTCAACCTCCGTTCATATATATCTAAATGAATCGCGTATAACAAACTCAACAATGTAAACTGAGGAATTTTATTCATCAGAGTATTTCTTTGTAACAATTGTTGAAGGCAGTCATTGAATACTGGGCCCTCAAAAGATACCCTTGGATTTTGATCTAGTCCCTTATTTCGAACAATCTCCCACCATTCTACACCAGAAGTTGAAGTCCATAAGCTCTCATCACAAGGCGATCCACACCTAATATCATCACCTTTTAACGTAGACATCACATTGTAAGAGGTTGCCAAGATACATGAGACCATATGAACTACATGCATGGTTCTTATTCGCTCTTGAACAATAACAAAATATCTCCATTTATCTTCAACATGACCATTCTCAAAATCTGGACTAGGGATAAACTTTGATGGTGGTAAATGAAGACCAGCAGATTTCGCCAACGATATGACAGCATTCGCTTGAGCAACTGCAATTTCATTAGCTAGAGGCTCGCTATTAAATAGACCATAAATAACACCCAAAACCAGAGCTTGTACAAGCCATAATGGAGTGGTCTGACTATCACTATCGGGCATAGACTTACGCTCTCTTCTCGACTCAAGGTAAACATGAATACAACTTCTCGATATTTCGAAAATATTAATAGAACTATTATGTTCGAAAGTATACAAAGCACCAATTGCGGCCATACCAAGAGCCAATGGAACATTATCAGGAGTGAATTCTAAGGAATGATGCAAAAAAGGCATATGCTTTCCAAAATTCTCTGTATATGAGTTGATATATCTTTGAAGCTCTAAGGTAGATGGTAATTGAGGAGGTTGATTTGAACTGAAAGGTGTAGGGGTTGACAAAGTCGCCAAAATATGGAGCCTTAACTGAGGAGTAATAATTTGACCCCGACTAGACTGCGACTGTATCTGGTGTTGCTGGGGTTGTTGCAATATCCGATGAGCCATAGAACCACGTACTTGGTTATGAATTTCATCATTTCTATTATTCCAAAAGTTGGCAGAATCGTCAGCCGGACCATTTGGATGGAAATCCATACCATCAATATGATGCGAAAAAGTTTTGTGATCTCTCATATCGTTAGAGAAATTCATATTAAAAGCGTCTGTTGATAAAGGATCATCAATAGTGGCTGGAGGCGAAATTGTGGTGGACACAGTAGGATGGTTGTCGCCCACTTCACTTGTATGAGGACTCATCATATGGTTGGACAAGTTACGATTAGAGCCATTATTCCCAAAACCGATAGAAAGAGGAGAATCAACCGATTGGTCAATATGATGCTTTTGAAGTCCCTGCGGAGGAGGTGAGAATGAGCTGGTATTATTATTCAAAATGCTCTGGGGTGTCGGACGAGGGTTGAAGTTTTCAGAGGGAGGGAGCCAAGAAAAATCATCACTTTCTAATTTCATTACAGATCCAGGACTCAAATCCTCTTCTAACTTGAAACCTTCAGTAACATCATTATTTTTAGAATGTGTTGTTCCGTTAAGATTGCCATTGTTAAATTGTTGATGCTGTTGAGTACCAGACGTTTCATTTATGAAGACAAAACTATTTGCACCATTACTATCATTTCCACCCACAAAATCAGGATTAAAAATATTATTAAGATGTGGCTGTTGGCCAGGATGTGGTGGTATTTGATGCTGCTGATTTTGACGCTGTTGTTGCTGTTGTTGTTGCTGCTGCTGTTGTCCAAGGAGTTGGGGATTAATAAATAAAGGATCACTAGAAGAAAACAGATCGTCTAATGGCATGTCAATATCTTCTAGGGAAGCTGGTAATAACTGTGGGGTAGAAAAACCAACCTGAGGAGGAGCAGCGGGATACATATGAGAATTCAGAGCTTCAATATCTTTGTATGTACTGTAAGACGATGCAGAGGCAGCAGAAAATGAAGCAGGACGAGGACGAGTATTAGCAGTGGACGAAAAATCCATTCCTCCAGCTAACTGACTTCTCAGGAGATTTGAATATGGTTGAGTACTAATATGTGGATTATTAAGATCTGTAGCAGAAGGATTTGGAACAGACTCAGATCTTTGAAGATTTTTAATCCTTGGAGATGCAGTATTTGATTTTCCTGGAGCAGACACGGAAGCAGAAGTCTTCCGTCGGCCGTTACCACCCTTTCGAGAGCTGTCTGAACTATCATCAAAGGCAGCATGGAGTTTTTGCTTATGTCGTAGCAACAAATCCCTTCTGGCAAAACACCGTTCACAAACGGGGCATTGAAAAGGCTTTTCCTTTGTATGAGATCTTTCATGACGTTTCAAATGTTCCAGACGAGCAAATGATCTTGTACAAGTCGCACATACATGAGGCCTTGGTTTATCAGTTTTTACCATAGCTGATTTAGCAGGAATAGGCTCAGTGGGCTTTATAGATTGACGTTGAGCATCGGTCGAGACCGTAGAACCGGCACCACTAGCATTCGATGTAGTTGAGGTACCATTTGGAGTCGAACTTGAAGGAGCAACTGCACTAGATACATCAACCGACATATTCATTATGGTATTAGATCGTCAGGCGAGTGAAAATGGTATCAGCTTGACGTCAAACCGCTATGTTATATACAAAACTCCATACAAAGAAAACAGATTGAATCAAAATAAACACCAATAAAAGGGAAAACAACTAGCAATGAAAAATCCCTGTAAATTCTAACAGAACACAATCAAGTAAATAGTGGCGTAATCGAGTTGATAAATAAATTAAATTTCGATAGTATTAGGAGATTTTCGTAAATTATTCGTAAACTTCGTATATCGTGATAAAAGAATTATAATAAACAAGAAGCAGAGAAAGCAAAAAACTAGGTATACTGATGCCTGATTCTATAAATATATCCAAAAAGAATTATTGTCCATGTGCCAAGATGGTATCTATCTATTAATATTAGTTTGTTTACAGTCCAGCCATAAAAAGTCAAATAGCAAAATACACTTACCTAGATAAAATTTGTAGTAACAGACTAAACTGGTACAAAGAAAATTTTTAAATAGAGACTAAATATACAAAAAAAAAAAAAAAAAAAAAAAAAGCTAGTACTTTTCAATACTTGCGGTTTTGTTTTGTCGTTATCAAGAGAATTCGAGTTGTCCGAAGAAGCCAGCGACTTTAGCGGTTGGATACTAAAACTATCAATTCGGTGAAGACGGCAGGAGCGACAAAAATCCACGAACAACTTTATAGATTCGATACGAGGTTAAATCAGATATATATTATATTGATAGTAGAATTACCTTTAGAACCTGAGATTTAACGTTTGGATAAACTTTTGCGATATTATACCAATTATTGTAGGTAGTGCTAAAGCAGTGATGTAGAAGAAGGTAACTTCGCTAGACAATTATAATGTGGAGGTCAGAGATGTGTGGAGGAAAAAGCTAGTTTTCTTGTACGTTAATAAAAGCAAGCACAGTCGGTTTTAAAGCCCTTCCTAAAAATAATAAGGGCAAAGGCAGTTAACCTAAAATCTGAGCACCTTTCTTTTTATTTGTTTTAATTTGTTTTTACTATATATTTTAAAGTGTCAATAGGTGGTTGGTCATTTATTTCTATTTTCTTTTTCATTGGGAAAGAGAGCTATTTCTTTTTTGTCTTATAATTTAGTCATTTGTTTTTCTTAGCTTCCTTTTATTTATTTATTTTTTTTTTTCTTCGGTTTCGTCATAAAAGCCTTACTTCTACGCAAGTAATGTGGACAGTGCACTGAAAGTTACTCAGTTAACCTAGGTTAAACCTCTATACAAGCATACTGTTTTCTTGAATTTGCTGGTAATATATCTGTATAGTGATAATCCAAGTTTCTTTTTTAATGGGGGCCTTGCTTGTAGCAAAGGTTGCCGCTTAAGGATGCCGCGACCCGTAACCCAGGACCTTAATTTACTATTGTGGCTATTTAAGCCCAGGCCAGGCCGGACTAGAACAGGCGCTAGCGTAAACAGATTATGCGTTGAAATTGAACTCTTATTTTATAGATACAATAATAATAAGTTCTATAGATATTAATCATGTGGATTTATATATCAAACAAGATCAAGAAAACTTCTCAAGAGTACAATTGGATAGATTTTATGTTTCTGTGTTCTTTGCTTTGTATATATGCTCGGTAATACAGGAATTGATAGAAAACGAACAAGGAAGTGAGTAGCAGCGGCCGTGCTGTAGTCCATCGTCCTATAACATTGTTGACCTAGAGTGACAGGAGTACGGGTACAGGTGTTAATACTGTATGTAGTTGTTCGGTTAATGCGGTAAGTTAAGTAAGCCAAACCTGGGGAAGTGGCCCGTGTTTGGTAGTAGCCTGGAAGCCGAGTCTGTCATTCACCAGGTGTAGAACAGGCCAAACCAACTTACATTTTGCACAATCAATAAGCTTTCTGTCTTTCTATTTAAAGAACGCACATTTATAGTTATGCTAATTAACAGATCTCGTTTCGAGGTCAGCAAATTTTAACGGCTAGTCTGGAACCGTAACTTTTTTGATTTCGGGCATGGCTGTTCGTTAGATAAACTATGTGCCTGGAAAAAAAAGATAAAATAAAAAAAAGAAATAGGCGATTCGGTTAGTTTAACTTGATCGAACCGAGATGCAATAATTGAATATCCCTGATATACTATAAGTTAATGTAATTGTTAGTTGTATTTTGCAAGCTGCATAACGAATATTGGCTACCGGCCAGTTCTGAAACTAACTACAGGAGTCAACTAGTTATCATGCCCTATAGCTAAAGGACTTATTTCTTTTTTTTTAAAAGAATCTGGATTATCAATTTAAACAATAACATAGATTAATAAAGCAACATAAAATATTTTTTTCTACAGTTACTTCAAAAGGCCAAAAAAAGACCATGCACCTGCTACTGCTCTCCATATCATCAAAAGCGGAAATAAAATATGCTACTGTAACTTACAGTATGCTGTGCTTCATATAGATCGACAGATTTCATAAAATATTAATGTTTCACCTTCCAATAATTGTTTGTGACGAGCTTAATCTTTATTTGTCATAATTCTAATTAACAATATTAAAACGGTATTGCAAATGCCAATTGATCTCAAAGTTTTTCTTCAAAGCGGCCTGCTCAAAATCCTACAAATCCGCCACATTGGGCCTCGAATATTGCAGCAGCTGTCCATCCTATTAAAAATAATCTGTCCATTCGCTTTCGGAATTGATATTCGTACCCGGGCCAATAATATGCTGCTTAACTGGACTATTTCCTGCCAAAAAGGCCAGTTTAAGTTATGGTGAGCTCAGATCAGTCGCTTATTATACGTGCATACATAAACACCTAATTGCTACAATAATTAGTCCAAACCCAGAGGCTGAATCTGGGGCCCCGCTATGCTAGTTACAAGTAGTTGGTGATGTCAGCAGGCCATTGGGCTTCTGTTTTGGGTAAAATAATCAAGTCCATACTCATATTTCACTGGAGCTTTTATTATTAACGTACGAATAATTAATAAATGATATGCAAAATGTCGGCTCTGATGGAACCATTGTAAAGTTCTATCAGCTGTAGCGATGGAAAAGATCCAAATTTCTAAAAATATGGGGTCTGTACCTCGGGCACTTAATATGTCCCATATCTCATAGTTAACTCACTCTAGTTTAAAGTGATAAAAACGAATATTTGGAGGAAATAAGTGAATTGCAATTAAGGGTTGGAAGAGCACACAAAAGGGCAGTCTATATTGTTTGTCATCTAATGTGTTCACAGTCTAAATGTATATCTTTATTTGATAGACATAACATATTTAATGTATTAAATGCATGCTTTAAAAGATCTCTGATGTGACCGTTCTCAACTGGCTTGTTTTATAGATTCGGCTACTTGCTCTGATAGACTCCTGATGTATATTGTCAAGTCTTCATAGGGTGATCCACAATATACACATGATCCTCTGCTAACTAACCCAGGATTAGAATATCCTGCTGCACCATGACACCCGCCTATCCTGTTATTTGTACATGTATAACAGTTTCAGATGGTAACTCGGCAATTCTGTCGATCTAATCTCTAATTTGTCTTTGGAGCTAGCTGCACGACAAAAAATACTAACTTAACATAACATATAAGTTAACTGGTTATATTTGCTGTCGCAAACCTAACATATATTTATATGCTTGTTAAAGAGTGGAAGAAAATCTGGGGTCAAAGCACTGGCCATGTTAAACCTATTAATAGATAAGATATCCTTTTCTGACCATTACTAACCAGTGATTTGTTGGTTTTAAATAATTGAGCCAATAATTCTATACTGTATAGTATATACCATAAGCTGCAGTAACTACAGTTAAGTTAAGTTTGATAAATTTATGTTTAAAGTTACTATGGAGACTAGCGTATGCTTACAATGTCTCCTACTACCACCTTTTAGCGTAGCTTGTAACACTGCGTACAAATCAGTCCTTTCAAGCATTTAAAGAAAATTTGGCAGCAAATTTTAAACTTCTTTGACCATCGGCATCTTTTTAGACAAACTGTTGTTATATAGACGCAAGTCATTCCTAGTATAAGACAGTGATTCGAGATAGCCAAGATTGATATATAGGGCTTTTTAAGAACTCGTTTGGAGCGTCGGTTTCCTACACTATGATTAATGGGTGTCAGAGGAGTCCAACATATTTTTTCTGTATCAGTATATATATTTAACAAAAAGAACTTTATTGTCAACTATATAATTCGTTGATTGATCAATGATTGTATAATCCATTGCCTACTATAAATAATTTGTTTTGTCATTAGATTCGTCTCTAATTTTTGAATATCTGATATGGGTGTACTGTGGGTTACTTTTTTACTTTGATGTCGAGAATCAATCACCAATATGGTCCCCTTAGGCACTTCTGATAAACTTTTAACTACTTTGACCGACCCCTTACGAGCCATAGCAGACACTAAAAATGCCATAGGGTCATGTTTACCTGGTTTTTCTATCAAATAAACCGGTGATTCAATAGCACCCAAAATCAAGTGTCGATGCTCAAACTGTTGAGCTAAAGTATAATTTTTCTTCCAATTTTCTCGGAACACGCTAATGTCATAACTACATGGACTGTCATCTAAAATCTCACTATTCCCAGCTGCCAAAACATATTGGTACCAATTAGGGAGAAACCTTCCTGTTCGTACGCTGTCCAACACAAATCTCCACGACAAACATGGCCATCCCAATGCTAATGCCTCGAGATATTTCGGGGTCCGGATTGAAGCCTTTGCAAGAACTGCTGCAAATCGTAGTTCCGATGCTATATCTCGTAGTTGAATCCCATAATGTCCATATTCTTCAAATAACTCCTGCAATCCGGTTTCCAACATGATACCACCATTAGATCGGATTAAATGCTTTAAATTGTCGTAGTCACTGTCGGTGATAGCTGATGTAGCAAATACACACCCACTGAAAAAGCCTTTTGAGCTTGGAATTAAACCCTGTTGTTTGATTGATTTATATCCATTAGCTTTGGTTGACCGTGGGCTGAGAGGGGTGACCTGAAACACATTTTTCAAAAGTCGTCGTTTCTGTAAATATACTGTGGCTATTTGGGTAGTCATATATAACTCTCCAATACTACAAACTTTTTGTGTGCCATTTGGAGCCTTTAATCTCGCTTCTGTAAACCCCCCTTTACAAATAATTAGATCAGGAGCATGATGAGATGGGCTCAACAGCTCGATAACTTCGTAGTTCAAATTTCGATCTCCACGAACTCGAATATGATCTCCCTGCTTGATATCAAGTCGATGTAAACTTGAAACAGACACTTCACCTACTTCATCATGGCTAAAAATAACATTAACAATTGCTTTGCTTGTATTCTCCAAACTATCTTCAACGAAGATTTGTTCCACAAGTTTCATATCAGTCTCTTGGACCCTTGCAGGGTACCAGTGTCGATTCCAAGCAACCCATACTCCATTCTCATTTGAAATATTTTTCACTGTATCTTGAAACTTTGGGGGAGGCTCCTTAATAGGTGACTTTTTCTTAGACGGTCTACTAACAGTATTTTCATTATAATCTGCTGAGTGCTTTACCCTTTTTGACACTCTTCTTATAATAGTCCCAGGGGTAAAGCCTGGTGACGTACCTGGAACCTGTAAATCAGCCTGTTTAGGGCCCTGTATCTGTCTCAATGGTGTAACCAAAGATGGGACACCATCAGGCACAGAATTCACAGGTTGTGTATCGAAATTCTCATCTTGAGCATCGTCAGAATCTTCGTTGTCACTTGAAATAGCTTCATGACTAGCTGGCTCAGATTTAGAACTAGATGTACCATTCGATCCACTCGTAACAATATCGTGCCTAGGAGTACCCATAACTTGTGTGATAACAGATGCAGATGCATTTGGCTGACTATTGTTACGATCAGGTTCACTCTGACTGTCAGGTATTTCCTCTTCATTTATGGTATTATATCCATGACCAATTAACATTACCCGAGACGGGCCAAATGGGACTTCCTTAACCAATTGCGTCCTGTCAGAAGATGATCCATCGTTTGATTGTACTGCTTGAGAATTATCGGCTGGTAATTTTATGTCAATTCGAATTTTACCAAAGTCATCCATTTGTATAGCATTATCAGGAGCCTGTCTTAATTTATCAAATGCTTGTTGCTTAAACTTATCGGCATCATGACAATTGTCATTATTCTTAAGAGGCGAAGAAACCAAATCCTCAAAATCTAATTTCGGTTCAGATCCATTCTCAGTAACCAATTGCGTACCATCACCTGTATTAGCTCTAAGGAACATTGGTGACGATGAAAATTCTTGAGGTGCAGGACTTGTTGATCCAGGGAAAGCTCGATGCGCATCTCCTACTGGACTTGTAGACCCTGGAACGAATTCCAGTCGTTTTGGACTGCTGAATTCATCTAAATGAATATGATGATTGGCTTTTAAGATAGAATCTGTAACGAGTGAAACTAGCGGGGGAGGATCAATATTGCGGACTAGCGAGTCAGAATTGGTACCATAAGGTGGAAATGTGTCAAGCAAAACACTGGGTTCTCTTATACTTTCTTCAAAGATATCATCATCTTTTGTGTCTGCCGAACCAACTGAACTATTTGCCATTTCCCATTTGTTCAATGTGTGTAGTCAAAGGTGCAAATTTCAAGCGGCTGCAGAACCTCTTCAAACAACTCAACAGTTACATGTAACATTCTAGGCTGCTATAATATTAATATTTAAGTTGATTTCATAATGCTCATAATAAATATTTGTCTATATAGTATACAATTATTATATAGGGGTAGATTGTAGATCTTCAACTTTAGTGGATTTATTAGTTCGATTATCTTCAGTTTGTTCGGTAGCTTTTCTCTTTGCTGGTGTTTTAACAATTGTATATCGTACAGCACCTTTATCACCAGAGAAAACCGTGTCTTGAAGAGGAGTATATAAATCACTCATCAAATTACATGCCTCATATATCTCAGGTTTTGTGACACCAATAACCTCATTCCATGGTGGGTTATGTTCGATTTTTATACCGGTGGATTTGATAGCCCAATAACAAGCAGCAGCAGCAATTACATCTGCAGAAAATAGAAGGCCAAGAATTGTCTTACAAGAATCGTTAATAAAATTTCTTGCAGTAGAATAAAATTGCGAAACAAGACCCATTTCGAATTTTTCAAGAATATAGGACATTTTTTCATATGGAGATGCTAGTGTTAGGTCAAAGCATAAGGCCTCTAATAATACTTCTTCATTGAATATAATGTGCTCACGCCATCTCCAATAGTCCTTTGATTGTTCGTCCACCACCATCTTCAAATTCTTCAAACCAACCTTTGTACATGCAATAGCTATATCTCTCAGCCTTCTATTTGACTCCTCTACTTTGCAGGCTAAGAAAAGACATGCTCCAGCAATATCATAATAATGGTGCTTTTTGACCGATTGACGTAGATAAAATCGGTGCAAGAACATAGCTGCTGCATACACGGTCATTTGAGGTACCTTAAGAAAAACACCTACTTGAATAATGAAATTCACACCTTTAGCTCTTGAGATCATTTCATGTTTTGTTGGTACACCATCATGTCGACTTGGGCTCTGCTGATGGATGATGTGAATTTTATATATCCAGTTATTTTTACGATCCTCAGATTGGACGTTTGCAGTTGGAGTTTCTGATTGAACAATAGAATCTTCCCGTTCTTCGGCTCTCGGGGTTTCGCTACTTTCACTCATCGTCTACTTGTTAGAACCATAGTCTTGACCAAGGTTGCTGTTAATGAATCTTCTGTGAACAGGAATTTCCTATATACATTTTCTACTCTTCAAATTATCCCTTACCCACAGATAGAAGTGGTAATCTGCAGTTAAGTTAACTGAATGTAAGAAGCTACTGTTAGTGTGTTTTATGAACTTCGATCGAATAGCATTACAACTAAATATGAATTAATATTTATTTATATCAATACCAATGGTTAAACCGAGAATTCCCGGTATTCGCATACTCATATTACTTATAATAACCATATATTCGGGCTGTTTGGGCCAATAATGGCCCCGATTACACCAAGATCGACTTATGGTTTAAGCATCTTAATCCATTATAAGTTAGTTACTGCAAAGTGTGAACAACAGCACAAGCAGTCATGTAGTATTAATCATAACTTCTTCATACGTGTCTTAGCTAACTGGTGCTAACTTAGCCTACAAATTACTGAAGTCGCTGATATGACTAATGCAGCTTTACACTAAGCTTAACTACCTGTATGATGAGCTTTGTACGCGCACTGGTAACTTAATGTAGGGCTGTGTTAAGATAGACAACTTAGGTCTATATATAGTCCTAGTTGGGTCGACGGGCTGTATTTGTGCCGTCGACGGAGGTCAAACTGGCCGTCTTAACGGAATCTCAAGTAAGGACGGCTGTATAGTTATTCCGGATGGCAAATAGGCATGATCTTAGTATATCTTAGTAATTTAGTGCTACAGGAATGATTCTTGTATATATATATCAAATCATATACAGCATGAAATGAGTTTCTCGGTACTAAAATTTCATCTCTTGTTTTGTTCATATATTTTAGTGTGGGTTACTTTTTGGAATAATGAGTAGTGAACCGGAAATAACCTCTCATGCTTTAAACGGCTATGGCACATCGCCAATCACATCAATGAACTGTGGGGATGCGAGGGTTGATACTGACATAATTTCTTCCAAGGAAGGTGAAGACCAATTATTAGCAGTCCCAGAGGATCTTGGGGGAGAGCCGGTTGAAGAAGAATTCAAATTGTCATGGAGGGCTTTCGGAGCACTTTTTGAATATATGATTTTGACGGCCATGGTAGCAATAGATGCGACTTCCATTGGAGGACCTCTTCCAAGGATAGCTCAACAGCTTAACGGTACTAATGCTGAAGTTGTATGGACTGGAAGTTCTTATTTATTGGCTGCTGCAGTCGTTCAACCTGTTATAGGTTCACTTTCAGAAATATTTGGTAGAATGCCACTAACTGTTTTTTCGACTGTTATCTTTTTAGTCGGATCTATTATTTGCGGTGTTGCTAATGACTTTACCACATTAATCGCAGGTAGATCAGTCCAAGGTATTGGAGGAGGTGGTATGATTGTATTGTCAGAGATTGTTATTACTGATTTAGTACCTCTACGTGAGAGAGGAAAATATTTTGGATTTTTAGGATCTATGTGGTCTTTAGGTACTGTTGTTGGACCATTGCTTGGTGGTGGTTTCGCTACTTCTGCCACTTGGAGATGGATCTTTTATATCAATATTCCAATCTGTGGAGTTGCAATTGTACTGGCCCCTATTTTAGTTCGCTTAAAACTTGAACAATCAAGTACCATGGATAAACTCAGGAGAATCGATTATATTGGAACTGTCATCTTTGGTGCCTCAACAACCAGCGTATTATTGGGTATTACATTTGGTGGAGTACTATATCCATGGAAAAGCTATCATGTAATTGTTCCTTTAGTCCTTGGGTTTGCTGGAGAAGTTTTATTCATTGCATATGAATATCTCTTTGCAAAACACCCTATGATAAGACTTGAAGTATTTGCCAATCAAAGTGCTGCCTTAGCGTATATCCAAGTTTTATTCCATGGTCTAATCTTGTGGTGTATCGTATATTACCTACCTTTATTTTATGAAGCAGTCAAGGGCTATACTTCCTTAATTGCAGGTGTAGCAGGTCTTCCAGAAACTATCACAATTGCGCCATCTGCTGTTTTATCTGGTTTCATCATTACTATAACTGGTAGATATTTGTGGTTGTCATGGTTTGCATGGGCTTGTGTTACTCTGGGATGTGGCCTGTTATATTTAATGAAAGTAGATGTTACAATTGGCCAGTTCATTGGTTTGAATATTCCGTTCAGCATTGGTTCTGGAATACTATTTGCTTCTTTAAACTTATCAGTCATTGCTCCTAATACAAACGAAAATACCCCTTATGCTGCATCAATGCTCGCATTCCTGCGTGAAGTGGGCCAATCTATTGGCGTTGCTATTGGAGGATCTATATTTACTAATCAAATTAGTTCAAAGATTAATGGCAATCCTCTATTATCCGAGTTCTCTGGGACCACTCAATCTCTTGAATTGATTGCCGTTATTAAAGAAATGCCCGAGTCCGCTGTCAAACGGGCTTTGGTTTTAGCCATGGACGATGCTATTAGAATAGTATTTGTATCCATGGTGGGATTTGCAGGTGCTGCATTTTTTATTAATATTTTAGTCAAGGAATATACTCTTGATGTTCAATATGAGTCTAAACAGGCAGTTATAGAAAAAAAGGAGAAAATCAGCGAAGCTTAGAAATGTTATAATCATTATGATTATATAGACACAAACTAGTTTCAATTTAATTTTTTATTATTAAAATTTTTACAAATTCCGTGGGAGTTTCATAGAATATTGTTTAGTCTGTGGTAAGTAGCTCGTAACTAGTTAATGACCAAAGTTTAAGTGATGTCAAGCTGTTCTTAGTATTACATGTAATTGGCTGATTAGCTTTAACTGCGATACCCGCACGGACTTAAGGCAACTGACTGAGTCACTGAGCTGTCTTTAGCAACTGTAAATACTCAAAACTATCGCTCAATGAGAAGCTCATTGTAAAGACTTATTATACTATACTTATAGGGTTATGCCTATAGTTGTATATAATTGTATTTATAGTATTTGAATTAATAATTGTCCTCTGTCACTTGCTGTCAGGTTCCGGTGGTAGAGTAATTTTCCGACGAATGGCGCAGACGTAGGATTTAAGGCAGCGGTGATAAAGTGGGCGACTCTTCGGTGTTAAAAGTAATACTATAAGTTACCATGGAAATAGTAGAAAAGGTATATAAAGTTCAACATTCCACCTCTTACTATTCATCACATTAACTCCAACAAATAAGAATCAATAAAAATGAGCTCTACTTACTCCCACTCTACTGAGGGTGATGAAGTCGCCAAGACCTTTTCGGACAGAATCAAGGGAAAGGTGTTTCTGGTTACAGGTGTAACCAATGGTATTGGAAGAGAAACTGCTAGAATCATAGCTAAATACGACCCTGCTCTTTTGATCTTAGCAGCAAGAAATTCCGAGGCATTAGAGAAGGTTAGCAGCAGTTTTAAGGAAGAGACTCCTAGCACTAACATTCGTCCTCTTGTTGTTGATTTTAGTTCTCTTAAGTCTGTTAGAAGAGCAGCTGATGAAGTAAACAAGTATAAAGAAAATATTGACATTCTTATCAATAATGCTGGTGTTATGGCACTACCTTATGGAAAGACCGAAGATGGCTATGAAAAGCAGTTTGCTATAAACCACCTTGGTCCTTTCCTTTTCACTAATTTGATTATTAACAAGATTATCTCGCAACCTGAACCTCGTATTGTCAATGTCTCCAGTTTTGGACATAACTTTTCTCCAGTTAGATATGATGATTACAATTTCTCAGATGGAGCCAAGTATGAACCATACATTGGTTATGGTCAATCTAAGACCGCTAATGTGTTATTCGCTAAGGAGCTTAGTAATAGATATCACGAGAAGAACAACCTCTGTGCATTTAGTCTCCATCCTGGTAACATCTTTGAGACTAATTTGGGCAGCCACCTTCGTATTGAAGACTTGTTTGAGAAACCACCTCTTTCTTACGAGGGCAAGAATATCTTCCAAGATTATTTGGATAATGGCTTCGTCAAGAAAACGCTTGCTCAAGGTACTGCTCCAACATTGGTTGCTGCACTTGATCCGTCTTACTTAAGTCATTCTGGACAATATTTATGGGATGATAGCCTTATTCACAGCACTGGATTAGCTAAGGCTGCTGATTATGCTTTGGACGATACCAATGCAAGCAAACTGTGGCACCTCAGTGAGACTTTAGTTGGTGAAAAGTTCTAAATAAAATCACAATTAAATCAATTAATCCATACCATAAGTTAAATATTAAACAAACTATTACTCATTAGATTCGAAAGCATTATAATCTTTGAAATCCTTAGTCTTTACACCTCTTTCGAACATTACATCAATCTCTTCAAAGGTTCTATCCTTGGTTTCAGGAAGTCTGAAATGACACCATACACAAGAGATAAGTGATAAGCCACCAAATACAAAACAAATCTTACCTCTCATATTACCATTTTCAGGGTTGAACATATATGGAACTGCTACAGTAGTGACAATTGTAATTAGAGCTTGAACAGCAGTGGCAATAGCATAGGTTCTGCTCCTTAATTTAGTAGAAGATACTTCTCCAATGATAACAAATGTTAAAGGACCAATTGTTAATTGATATAAGAAAGTCCACACATCTAACAAACTGGCTTGGGTCCACGCATATCTGCTATTGCTGTCATAATTAGGAGCACAATCTAAAATTCCAATAATGAACAATACAACAGTCATAAGGTATAATCCGTAGTTGTAAATAGATCTTCTTCCTGCATAACTCAAGACAACCCAAGTTAAAGTTGTTCCAACAAATCCTATGGCATTGGTACCAACACCCATATTGAAAGCTTCCGATGTCTCCAACCCTGCTAACTCAAAGAAGTAGTTACAATAACCCATGAGTGGATTACCACATATAACCTGGATCAAATAGACCATGCAGCAAATTTCGGTTCTTCGAATATTATTACCAGTAAAGCAATCCGAGTATTTGGATTGAGTATGCAATTCTCTTTCCAATGAATCTGTTTGTTCGATGACAAAAAGAGCTTGATCAATATCAACTTCTTTACCCCATGCTAATCGTCGCAAAGAATTTTTGGCCTCTTCAATCTTACCCTTTCTAACAAGGAACCATGGAGATTCTGGGGCAAATGGTAAACCGGCAAACAAAATTACACACCAAAGCCATTGGATAGCAAAAGGAGCCTTATATGCCCATTCATCGGTTCTACTTTCTAAGCCTGCAGCAATTCCTTGGGCAAAGAATTGACCAATAACAAAAGCCATATTGATAAATGCTGTTAATATTCCTCTAAGTGCTAATGGTGCAACCTCTGAAGCGTATGTTGGAGCAATAGTAACAAAAGCACCCCATGTTAATCCCGCCAACACTTCACCCGCGCATAATACCTGGATACTTGGAGCAAAAAACTGCATGAAAATCAGAGCAGCAATAAATATATTACAGAAAAATAGTACCTTCTTTCGGCCCCACTTTTCGGACGGCCAACTTACTGCCAATGATCCAAGCAACTGTCCAATAGGATTACCCATTCCAAGACCACTTTGCCAAGGCGCTGAAATTTCTTTAGTGCCATTAAAATCTTGTCCATACTTGTCAATAAATGCAGGTAATGCAAAGAAAGAAGTAATCAATTGTGCATCATAACCTGTCATAATAACTGATAGGCCAAAGAACATGGACCAAAACATGGCTGTGGGGTAAAGTTTGAATGCTTCTATGACTCCTAACTGTCTTTCTTGCTCAGCTGCATCTTTAGTGATTTCTAAAATATTGTTTACTGCTTTTCGGCTTCCACCTAATTCTATATCAACTTCGGCTTCATCAACCAGTGTTGTGAACTTCCCTCGATCATCTGATTCAGTCATGTGTTTGATTGCTTGGAATAGATCCTGGAAGTATTCTTTGATACTAACCATCTTTAAACGATTCAGCAGGTCCGGTATTTAAATGGAAATTAATTTATTTGCTTTTTCCTTATCAAAACCTCCGCTCGATAATAATATTATTTTCACTGGTTGCTTCTTTATAGCTATGTAACATTTCTAATGTTACGTTGAGGAAAGCGGTTATCAAGAAACAGGGCCGACAGGATAGTTGGTTTCAGTGTAGGATCTGCATGCAATTAAGCACATACAGTAACATGTTAACTTAAGTTAACAATACTGTATACGGAGTTTGGACTGGGGCAGGAGAGCGTAACTTTCCCGCTAGATCTGTTAACCCTCGATAACTGGATAGACAATAAAAGCCCCTAACCAAAGGAAACGGCAAATAATCATATAATATATAATAAAAAGACCAACTAATACACCATTTTCATAATCTCAAATAGTATATGAATAATATAAATAGAGTTATTTCAGTTGGCCTATCTTGGTTTGGATAGTTAGGGCTATTATCAAGTTGTAGCCGTTAAAACGATGATAAGATTAATAGTTATTTCATCTTGATAAAGGCTGCTTCTAAGTGGTCAGACCGTCGAAACTCCATAATTTCGAGTTTTTGAATAGACAATCCAATCTAACTTAGCAAGAGAAATATGAACCCCTAATAGAGTCAATTATGCATAAAAGTTTGTCGAAAACAGCGGTATTTTCCTCAGATAGCCGAAGGACAGATAATGTTGCAGGCCTATTACCGACGGATGATGCGATATCCGCATGAGCTTGAGGGTGATTGCTATCTAGAAATGGAAGCATATCCCAAGGATGTTACATTTAATAATTACATTTTCCGCAAAAAGTAAAGCTTACACTACTGATAGTCTTGACTATCCATTTGTTTTATCGAGATAAGCCAGCTTGGGCATCCTTTTTTTAATCTAGTTTTTCAATAACTAAGTTATAATAATGCTACACCACAATGCGGTTGGTTACAAGCGAGTATCAACCGCGGAGTAGCAGTGATGAGAGGGGCAAACGAGCACTACACTTGATGAGTTATGTGATAGATCAGCTCCTTATAACCAATAATTTTAATAACAATTAATTTGCATGCATACATATTGATGTATTGTACTATATAGTTCAATGTAGTATGATGTGGTTCTTCGGTTAACTGAGATGATATCGATATCTATCACATATTAACCTTATAAGATTAATACGGGGAGAGTGCCCGAAGCCATCTACGGAATAACTAACCGTTTACAGTGCTATCGCTATCACTTAGCAGGAATACGACCACTGAAGATTCAAAAGTTATGAAGATCCAGAGAATAATATATATTATTATATTCTTGCTAGACTTCAATAGAATACAACATTATAAATAGTTGTATTATATATAGATTCACAATCCAAATATAATAAACATTTATCGGAGTACACAAAACTTCGAATACCTTAGAACCCTGTAAACTACTAAATACTGTACCTGGTATTATACATCCAAGATCCACCAGCAGAGGAACTATGATAGCCTTATATATATACATGTATATATATATATCAATCTCTATAAAATTGCAACCTAAAGGTAGTGGTCACCTAATAACTAGTTTATTGCCTCATCAGGCACTAGCACAACCGAGCCTAACCATATCAGTTCAAGCATTATCATTGTATGGACTAAAACATTCCAGCATGTTACAATCTTTTTTAATTACTTTTACAATATTCCTATATAAATTATGTCAACTATATCTAAATCCATGCAAAGTGGAGAACAAGCGCGGTCATAAACTACTCATAGATCAAGATAGTAAGTACTTTTAGCGCTAACTTTAAGTTGCTGATGAGTTAGAGTTAGTTAGGGTTCTTGAACTATTTCTCTCAATGTACTCTGTACAGTAATATTTTACAGTCACCTAGTTATTCTGTATGCGGGGCATGTGATTTACTCTCCACTTTTTTTATACTTCTTCTACTAAAAAGTCTGGTGAAACGAAATTATAACTACCACCTAAAACTAGCGAGAGGTGGTGTGATGGGAAATTATATAAAATTATGACAACATTTCAACAGGCTTGTGATGCTTGCAAATCTAGAAAAATCAAATGTGATAGAGGACCCACTTGCAAACAATGTGCAGACAGACAGTTAAGGTGTACCTATACACCTCGAGCAGGTGGTCAACGAAAACGTATTAAGCGAGGAGCAATTATTTCCCTATATAAAGATCACGAAGATAATAAAGATACTTCACTTCTACGTGAAGTGCCGGCCTCTCTTTTAGTAGGCTCTGCAGATAATTTTCGACTTAGTTCGGGGTACAAGACAGAGTTTTTTGCTAATTTGGTGGATGCATATGTACAAAACATTTACCCAATGTTCCCGATAATTAGTGAAAAAGAGGTCAGACAGTCTATTGATTGTTTATATACCGACAGGCTAGAAGCTAGTTTCTTGCATGCCATGGCAGCTGTCACAGTTGGACACACTGGTGCTGGCCTTGATGGGAAAGACAAACGCTCGACGGTAAAAGAACTAATTCGACGATCTCTGGAATTCAGGGGACCATTGATGCCTGATAATGCTATTGATATCCGCAGTATCATCACTTCAGTAATGCTTTCTAGTAGTCTTGTAGGGATACAGGATATTGAGATTGCCTGGTTTTATCTTCGGGAAGCTATTACGATGTCATCAATACTAAGGCTCAACGACGTAGAAGTTCTGAAACGTTATGATATTGTAGAAAGGTCTAGAAGACAACGATTATACTGGATCTTATTTATTCATGAGAGATTTATGGCTATTCACTTTTATAGATCTATCATTATGTCTCCCCTATCTGTATTACCAGAGTTAGATCCTAACATCTCTTCTGTTGTTCAACATGGTTATCTCCAGATAATTAAATTATTTAGTCTTGTAGACAGCAATTTTATTGATGCCCAGAGAAACGGATTTGCTATCAATGAGAATTGGGTTGAAGATAAGCAAAACCAAATTAAAGGTTTTACAGTCGACACTGAACACCTGTCTGAGATGCAACAGGTGGATCTAATAATCAGTCAACAGTGGCTTAGGTTACTTGTATGGAAAATGGCAATGTCACATTATCTATTGGATACCAGAATGTCTGAAGGATCCATGTCTCTACTATTTCCAGTCGAAGTAGCCCGACGGCTAAGAAAACTGATTTCGAGCTGTTCACCTAGGTCTATTGAAGTTCATGGCAGCGCTATAGCTTCCAAACTATTTGACTTGGCTATATCTATTGCAGATGTAATATCATACTTGCCACTGGATGATGAAGAAAATAAGGCCAGAATGGATGATTTCATGTGGCTAATTAAGTTTATGATGCAACAAGCATTTTTTTCTGACGCTCAGAAACAAGAGCTACAGAACAAAATCGAAGGAATCGACTATATATTTACAGCTAGTGATGGAGAGAACACTACACAATCACCGTTAAGTACTTCAAATAGTCCAGATGATCCTTGGTTGACCATTTCTAAGACATTTGCTGGCACTGGATTAACACGATCCAACCCTATATCAACACCTTACTCTCCTCTTGTACCCAATTTTAATAGCCTAAGTGAATTCTCTCAAGAAATCCTCAATGATATCAAGGTAGATTTCTTTTCTAACTGAAATTGATATGAAATATAAACCCATTTAATTTATTTACAGATATATAAAAACATTTATAGAATCAACTTATAATGACTTCAAAACCTGTTCTCGCCCAAAATTTAGAAGCCTAAATCTAGATATGAAATCATCTCTATTAATATAAGCACCACACATTCTTCTTGAACCATCAAATGCTTGTCTTCCATGAAGGACTCTCCAATTATCAAAAATCAAGCAAGTTCCAGGAGTAAGCTTCAAAATGATTTCATAAGCTTCCAAGGTCTTTCTCCATAATCGAATAGCCTTGTAGAACGTGAGAACATCTTCAGGATTTTCCCATTGATCCATAGTGGATCTATCGTCGTTATTCCAACGAACTTGAACCAACTCTTTCGAATTCTCTAAACTATGAGTGAATATTGGCTGAGGGTCAGTAGGAGTGATACAAACTGTTTCCTCTCCGGCACTATGAGCAGGGATCAAAGTCTTGGACAAAAATTTGTAGAGATCTGGATGTTCCGACTTGAAAACTTCTGCTGCCTTAAACCCATCAGTAAGCATAGTTTCTCCCCCTTTACCGTCATGATGTAATAGATGGAATAATTGTAATCCAGGTGTATCTGACCAATAAGTACCATCTGTATGGCAGGCTAGATACAAATTGGTATATGCAGTATCATTCATAGCCAAATCAGCAGTGAAGTCCCAAAATCCACCATAATGGGTATGTCGGATGTAGGAGATTTTTTCAACCAGTTTCTTAGTTGCCTCTGTATTTACAGGAACATTTTTAATTAAGCAATATCCATAAACATACTATTTGTTAATAAAACTTTTAGACTTAAGTAAATCCGTACTTACAATCTTCTTGGTCCATTCAGCTATACCTGCATCAGAATTCATTACTGCATCAAACTCCAAAGTTGGGTAGCCATCAGTCTCAATATCCTTAGGACTCCAAAGGATGCGGTCAATTTCCTTAGATTTATTTTTAACTAAAACTGGGTCATACGAATGAAGCTGGAGCCAATCACTTGGAAAAGCACTAACATGTTCATCATGTGCCCAGGTGACTTCAAGCTTGTCTCCGGAAACTATATCAGCAGCTTTTGCATGGATGTTTTCGGGAATCTATAAATAACAGTTAGAATTAATATAGAAAAATATTAAATAAACAAACACTTACCTCAAAAGTATTTTGCAATCGTTGCTTTGTTAAGGGATGGAAATACTTCTCGGATTGACAATGGTCTCTCAGCCAAATATTGTGACTGGAGTTAGATAACATACTCCAGAAGCCACTACTATTTACTTACAAATGTGACACTTTCCCATCAGCCCAGCTGACGTGTACTTTCTCAGCGTCAAAACTGACTGATTTCAATAATCCTTTATTGGTTCCTGGCATCACTTATAAATGAAGAAAATGAATTCAAGTATAAAAATAACTCTGTATCTGACATTTCGCCAGTGCATGTCATTGGACTTATAAATAAATATATGGGGTCACATTGGGGGGAGGGGGAAAGAGTTGCCTAATGGGGCTAGTGCGGCAGTAATACCTCGGGGCTACATACCTTATGAAGAATAAAAATACAGTCTCCGCTTTTTGTTGATAAGCTCTTTCAAATCATGTGTTTTTTTAAGTTCATTGAATTCATTAACTATATGCATCTACCAAAATCATAAACTTCATGAAGAACGAAGTTGACCGTCAATATGACTGATATCAGATGTTAAGCTAACTTCTTCAACAGTCTTGACTAGCTCCTTAGTACATTTAGCCATATCAAACGATATGCCTGCTAATCGTTGTCTTAATTGACGATCTGGAAGGGCATCCCCACCCATATCATGAGTTTCCTCGTATAGAGTAGCCATTCTCTGTGAGCAGTCTTGCAAATTCTGCAATATATAAGAGCCCTTATCCTTGAGTAGCCAATTCTTAGTTTGTTTCATAGAGGTGCTAGTAGCAGCAATCATAACATCGACTAATTTAATAATGTTTAACATACTAGGCCTCAACACTTGAATATTATCACCATCCCTAATTCCAGTTAATAAGACTTGAATTGAATCAATAGCACCAGCTGTTTGTTCTTCCAAGTATCCTTGAAGCTCAGTGACTGTGTTATCAGGGTCCTCGATATCAAACTTCAGTCCATCTACAGAGTCAGGCTGGATACTAGCATATCGCTTCTGATTCTCATAGTGCATATGAAGATCTTCTGTAGGTGTCACTGATAATTGATCAGATTCAGTGTTAGCTTCAAAGTAAACAGATTGTCGGTTTTGAGTGGTGTGATCCGTTACGCGGATCTTTGCTACCTTAATAAGTTCAATTACTGCAAAAGAAAAATCAGAAGTTGCTGCATCAACAATAGAAATAGGCGATAATCCTCCTGAAATTCTATAATTCCTAGTTATGGTGATCAACTGGTTTGCAGTCTTTGAAACTACTGACGAGCATTGAGCAATTTGGGATTCCACGGTTTCAGGAACCTTCTCTTCTGACTCATAAGAATGAATATCTCCAGTAATCTCTCTAGTGGCTGTAACTACATTATAAAGATTATCGAGTATATCGGTTGTGCTAACTCTTGATTTGGCCAGGAACTCATCGATTGCCAGCTGGAACTTAGTGATACTAACGTCAGATACTCTACCATTAGGACTGACAAACTCATTATGTTTGCCCAAAAAAGCCGGAACATCTGGGATCTGTAAACCCATAACACCATAAGTAGACGAACGTAAATTCCTGACCTGACCTTTGGCTCTGGAGTATCTAGACTTCCATTCCTGAACTTCAACCTTCAATGACTGAATTTGATTATGTAAATCTTCTACTGGTTGACCATTTCGTTGACTTTCAGCTAACTGCCTCATTTCTTGTAGGAATGCTGTAGCTTCATCTCGAACTTGTTGAGTCACTTCTCGTTGTTGTTCTAACTCATTCTTCAACTTTTGGTGGTCTGCTAACAATTCGTCATATTGTTTTTGAAGATCTTCATTGGGAACCTGAGGTTGACCCTCGCTTAATTGTCTGTTTAATGATACAATAGTCTAAATAGGGTTAGAAAAATGGGATCAAAAAAAAAAAAAAAAAAAAAAAAAAAAAAAAAAAAAAACATTTTTTTCAAGCTGATACTTACATTTTCATGATCTGAAACCTTGTTCTGTAGTAATGCCAAATCATTAGTCAAAGTCGCAGAACCTTCTGCAAACTCATTTTGCTTGGTTAATGCAGTGCTATGTCTATCTTTCAAGGAACTATGCTCCTGTTCAAGTGCAACATATTTATCATTTAGCTCTTTATATCTTGCTTGATGTTCTTCAATTACTCCAGAATGAGTTAATTGAGTGTTTTCAAGCTGTTGTTTGAGTTCTCGGTTTTCATTCAGGGCTGTCTCGAGAGAAACTTGCAAAGCAGCATGTTGACTTTGTATGTCATCATGAACAGATTGAATTCCTCGCGTTTCTGTCTCGTGCTGTTCTTTCAACTGAGTTAATTTATCTTGGACTGCGACATGCTTTGACTGCCATTCTTGGATTTCACCTTCATGCTGATTCTTTAACTCAGTCAACTGATCATTAAGATTACCATGCTTTTCCTGCCATTCTTGTCTTTCTTCGTCGTGTTTCTGACTCAATTGAGACAGTTGCGTTTCAAGTTCTTCATGCTTCGATTGCCATTCTCGATTAGATGATTCCAGATCCGCATATTTGGATTGCAATTCTCGGTTAGATGATTCAAGAGTATTATGTCTAACTTGCCACTCCTGATTAGATGAATCAGTCAGGGCTTGAAGATTAGCCAACTGAGTCTCCAGAGCAGATTTATGCTGAGTCAGTTCTTCTTTTTCATTTATATGTTGATCAAGCAAATCTTTAGTACTAGCATTCTGTGCTTCCAATTCTGAAATTTTACTGGTATGTTCAGCGTTCTGTTCTTGTAGTAAACTAAGAGCAGCTTCTAGCCTTGCAGATCTCTGAACGTGTTCTTCTAAAGCTCGAGAACTATCGTCATTAATTCCACTCATTGAAGTCTCAAGTCCTGATAGTTTATTATTGGTTTGCTCTAATTCAACCTGTACAGAATCGAGTTGTTGTTTGAGAGTGTCTCTATCTTCAACAGCTTTTTGTCTTTGCTCTTCAAGCTCGCCTACAGTATTATGCAAAGTACCATTCTCTATCTCTAAATTCTTGATTTGAGCCTCAAGTTCTTTAATTTGCTTCTCCAAATTGTTAATAGTATCATCCATTCTTGAACCTTCATCTATTAATAATTGGATTTGCTCGTCTTTTTCTTGTAGATCAGCTGTAAGATCTCCTGGACCAGCAGTTTGAAAAGAAGCCATATTAATAGTAGAATCATCAGCAAATTTACTACTATCATTAGAGCTTGGTGGTGTCAACTGGCCATTTTCATTTTCAATGCTTCTAGATGAATTGTTTCGGATGACAGATCTGGAGGCTATGGGTACATGATTTATATCCTCTTCCTCCTCCTCCCCCTCCTCCTCCTCGTCTTCATCGCTATGGTCACCATGCTCCTCTTCTATACTAGAAAGAGACAGGGTGTTTGGGTTAAATGAGATCCTTCGACTTGATTTTGCGTCTTCAGCAGATTTTACTGGAGATGAGGATACATCTTCAAAATCATCGCTGGTATCACTGTCACCTTCTTCTACTAATGAAGAAATAGTTGGGACGATAGTAGTTGCCTTAATAGGTTGTGCTAATGGGGGTGAACGATTGGAAGGAGGTATTGACACCTCTTCTTGCAAAGGAGGAAACATTTGTGGGGATTTAGGTGATAAAAAACCTGGAATGGCAGTATCTTGGTGTCGTCCAAGTTCAGTGGGTAATGGTGGAATTGGTTCAGAAATATGTTCGTGTGGGCTTTGAGGGATATTAGATTTATTTGAAGGAGGCATAACTGAATCTCTTAGATGATAGTTCTCATCTGCCGTGTATCTACTGGTAGCATTCGACACCACGCTATCAGGTCGAACAGAAAGCATAGGGTTATAGGCATCTGCTTCAACATTACCATTTTCTTCTAGAGGAGGAGTAGGTCCAGATATAGGCATAGGAGTCTGCAAATGAGGAAATCGTCTCTCAATTTCAAATAAAATATCAGTAGCTAGATCGTTGAATCTAGGAGCAGATAGCAAAGATAATTTTTCTCGAGCTTCGTTTCGTTTCCTATGGATATCAGCACGATGAGCTAAAGCTTTAGTCTCATGAGGAGCAGGTTCTAGTCGTCGTGTTAACTCGTCGTAAACATCAGTCGATAGTTCGGAAAAGTGGACCTTTGATAACTTTTCAAGCTTCTGTCTGGCTTTACTACTGGGCCTGGAAGGGTCTTGGAGAACGTATGTAACGGCTGATGGGGTACCCGGATAATGACCAGTATATTGGCAAAACACACTATGATAACTCAGAATCATTTCATCAATAGAATCACTCTCGGTTGAAGAACGAGTGGTCTTGATTGAGTTGTTGAAGTCGGTTTGAATTGGCGGCATATTTTGACTGACGGGACTTTTTGGCCCAAATACACTATAAGCACCAAAGTTACTGTTCAACCCATTACTAACAACAGATACATTTCTATCATGTCCAATAGATTCATTGTCATCATTATAGGCATTATTAACCTGTTGTGAAGATCCATAGTCGCTGTAAGGTATATTCTTCATAACAGGGGCAGTAGGAGACATCATCTTTCCTCGTGATTTCAAACGCCCGTGTATCTAACAACTACTTGGTGTTGTATTAGGAGATATTGAAGATAGTCTGTTCCAATATTCTACAAGGAAATAATTTTTTTCTCTAGTTTCTGCGAAATGTCAAGTCAAAATCCCTTTGAGCTAGAAATAAATCCCTCTAAATACTATGTACGATGCAGGTAAAAATACACCTGGGATTACCGGTAAATATTCAAAAGAGTATCAAATCGGCCAGTTAAAAGACTTTAGATTTGGAGCAGAGTTCAGTATATAGTAGTACCAGAAATATAGAGAATCCACCCTATTTATTTCTAAAAAGGACTTTTTATGTTGGCGATTCAAGGTTATTTCCTTTGGAATGAATCTAAGGAATCTAAGATTTTATTAACTGTAAACAAATAGGTACCGTTTACAGATGGCTGCGGCACAATCCAAGTGTTAACTGGTTAGCCTGTAACCGGGCCCATTACATTTAGCAGCCTGTGGCCTAATTTCCTGTGGGCAGGATTTTTTTTTCGTGTAAAAGTCGCGTAGGCGTATGAAAGGGTTTAATTGAAGTTTTAGGCAACGAGTTACAGGGCAGAAATAAAATAGGCGTCAAATGAGAAAAAAGGGCTCCTCATTTGGATATTTTCGAGTGTTAAACTTTTTGAAACAAAATAGCTAAATTTTATGTTTTCTATGAAATAGCATCTGCGGATTCCTAGTGGTGTCTCAGTTATATCCGACCCATTATGGCCTGCTTAAAAATATCATTAAATTGATGAGCCCAGATTCTTACATTGAGTACTTAGGGTAGGCAATAAAAGTGGATCGGTGGGTAAGAGTTACAGGAACAAACTTACTAGATTTTGATCGGCGTGAGTTTTATAATTGTGGTGCATAACTCTGTTAGACGGGGTGCTAACTGCTTGCTTAAGTTCCACGGGTGTGTACCTTAGCATAGCTTATTGATACGAACAGATGTTTAGTTAGTATAGCAGATATTCTGAGGAACTGGGTTTCCCTGATTGGTTAGGATATTCATTTTAAAGCTAGTCGGACATTCTCAGGGGTAACCTTCAACATGACAAGAAAGATTTTAGTTAGCTTCATATAATGAATAATGATATGTATAAAATGTATTAATATGCTTGGGCCAAATAAGATACAATAAGGTTGTATGCAGATATGTTGTGTACTCAAAGTATGGTTTCAGAATTTTTGAAAATTAGTAGTTAACAAGATTTATACATAATATAATGTTTAAGTGTCCTTATATTATAATACTATCTGTAATAAACACTATAATGGTAGTATATATGTCACTAAGTAATTCATCAAGAAGAGTACTATAAGTTTTGATGGAACGGTTAATCAGTAATTAATTAATTATTATATTGATGTGCCAGGTACATTGAGCAGCTACAGTATATTATGTAACTTCTATTATCAACTTAGTTCAAATTTAACTATATAGAATCGTAGATCCTAATAACAGTGAAAATAAAATATCACTAGATGTGATTCCTATCATGACTATTTCTGCTTGTTAGATGATTCTCAATGAGTTCACCATTTTTACCATTGTTTGGCCGCTTTATTCTACACAATATAGACTATAATCAATTCATAAGTATTTACATTATATTATATACATTTATATTCAAGACTTATATACATTCTTGGATATATCAATGACTGAATATGGTCCATCCAATAACTTTTCACTAACAAATTGTTGGGCTTTAGCTTCACCATGTCGTAAAAGAACTGCACCAACCAAAGCATTTATACATCTGGCAAATACAGTTTGCTCACCAGATTGCTTGGAGGATAATCCTTCTGCTCTCTTCTTCCAAAATATGCTCTTGTCGATGCCTGCCTTTTTACAAACTTGGTATAAGGCATCTGTACTGCTCAACACTTCTACAGAACCAGGTAAAACGTCGAAATTATGGCTGTTGACTGCATTAGGATTGTCAGTGGCCCTAGAAACAGCGAATTTGAATGCTTGTAATCGAAGAAACTCTCGGCCAATAAGAGCCAACTTTTCATTATATGGCTTCTTCCCGTGAGCAAAGCTTTTGTGGGTGATGGCTTGGAGAACAATATCATCAGGTAGGTTGTACTTTTCACCTATGAATTCTTTTGCATCTTTTAAAGTCTCGCTATCTCCAGGATACATCTTACCGTTCATAACCAAGTACTCAGATTCATCCTTCTTGATACCTCGAGCTTTGAGGTTACCGTCTTTAAGATATACTAAAGAACGACGTTGAAATGCAATATTAGAAGCTTGGAATAATGGCATTCGAGTACATGCCGCTATTTGGCGCTTACCAACACTAAGAAGAACCATTTGTTATAATTAATATGGAAATGAAAGTTTTTGATCCTTAATTGTGTGATCTTGTGAGAAGTTACCTGATGTCGAAGTTCTGAAATTTCTTTCTCTGTGCGGCTGTTGTTCTCCTGTAACTACAAAGTACGAGCGAACTGGGCTTATAGTGTAATAAAATATAGTGGACCAGTTATTCCGCTAATCAAAATCGCCAGAAATTCAAATTTCTATAATTAATGATAATGAATAAATTTGTAATTAATTAATTGGATTGGTAGGTTTAAAAATATTATAATGGTCTTGAATTCACAATATGATTTTCTTACTATGATATTCCCCCAGTGTTATCTGGTCAAGGGTTATAGCCAAAAGCATACTGATAATAAAAAAGATTTCTTAATTTTTT
Organism: Sugiyamaella mastotermitis; assembly: GCA_030572735.1. Classification (NCBI taxonomy): domain Eukaryota; kingdom Fungi; phylum Ascomycota; class Dipodascomycetes; order Dipodascales; family Trichomonascaceae; genus Sugiyamaella; species Sugiyamaella mastotermitis. Next base: position 52,557 of record JAJMBN010000069.1, read on the forward strand.
AGACAGTTAAATAGATTTCTTGCTATATTTAAGTAAACCAAAGCATAACTGCCACTTATATTTATAATGGATATATTTAAAATCTTGTCTCGAGGTGCAACTATTGACCGTCGTGGAAAGCACCAAAAAGATTTGGAATTATTTAATGGTACCCAGACCCAATCCGTTGCTGATGAAGAATCCCTAGATGCTAAGATCTCTCGAAATGTCGACTTCTTTAGAACCAAATCTTCTACTAAAAAAGTTCCCAAGAAACTGAGAAGCACCAAATCTGAAGATAATGAGCCTGAAAATGATGATGGAGAAGATGAAGAAGATGTCCCGTTAAATATTGACACAGAAGAGGACGCAGTTGTTCATAGGAAAAAGTTTCGAATTAAGACCACAGGTGATGATATCCCTCTTCCAGTGGGTTCTTTCAAGGATCTTGAAACTAGATTTAAACTACATAAAAATTTGTTAAAGAATTTACAACGACAATCATTCGATCATCCAACTGCCATTCAATCCGAGTCGGTACCTATTCTCCTTCATGGTAGAGATCTCATAGCTTGTGCACCAACTGGTTCGGGTAAGACGTTGGCTTTTGCTATCCCATTAGTTCAACTATTGAAAGAACACAGTACAGGGGGTATTAGATGTTTAGTTGTTTCACCTACTAAGGAATTATCTACTCAAATCTATAATGAATTTGTTCGATTAAGTAGGGGCCGTGATCTTAATATCTGCGTCTTGACCAAGGCTGCAGTAGCCAAGTTTAGAAATGATAGTAATTCTAAGCAAAAGTTCGATATTCTCATCAGTACTCCCCTTAGATTGGTAGAGGCAGTCAAGCATGAGTTAGTTGACCTTTCTAGAGTACAACATTTAGTACTTGATGAAGCAGACAAACTTTTTGAACAAGGTTTCTTGGAGCAAACCGATGACATCCTAGCAGCATGTACCAATAGTAAGCTACAAAAGGCTTTGTTTTCTGCAACTATGCCTTCAGGAGTAGAAGAGCTTGCAAAGACAATTATGCACTCACCTGTTCGGGTTCTTGTTGGACATAAAGAAGGAGCATCACATGATATTGAACAAAAATTATTATACACTGGTAATGAACAAGGTAAATTAATAGCTATCCGACAAATGATCACTGAAGGTGGGTTAGCACCACCTGTTATTATTTTTGTACAGTCTATTGCCAGAGCAAAGGCTCTTTTCCACGAATTGATTTATGACAAGATCAATGTTGATGCTATCCATGGTGAAAGAACCCAAAACCAAAGAGATAAGGTGATTGAAAGATTCAAGCAAGGCGATATTTGGGTTTTAATTTGTACAGATGTTCTTTCTCGTGGTATTGATTTCCGAGGAGTAAATTTAGTTATCAATTACGATGTTCCCCAGTCATCTCAATCATATGTGCATAGAATTGGTCGTACTGGTAGAGCTGGAAGACAAGGTAAAGCAATCACTTTCTTTACCAAGGATGATAATGAGGCAGTTAGAAATGTTGTCAATGTCATGAAGCAAAGTGGATGTGATGTTGGAGATTGGATGTTACGAATGCCTAAATTGTCAAAGAGCGATAAAAAGCAACTGAAGAAGAGACCAATGGAGCGACATGAAATTTCTACCGTGCCATCAGTTATAAGAAACAAGCGCAAACAACGAAACGAAATGATTGAAGCATCAAAGCGAAGAAAACAACAACCAGATGCATTGGCTAAAGTGGGTAAAAATAATTATGATGATTATGATGATAGTGAATCAGACTGAGTATCATATCATAATTCTCTCTGCAGATAGGATAGAAAAAAAAAACATGAACAATTATATATGTATATATGTAGATATATATATAGCTATTTATAGATATCAAAAGCATCATAGCCTTTGGTTTTCATTTTGCTGTATTAAAAGGAGGGGTTTTTGTTTAGTGGTGGGCCTCGTGGCTGTAGTTGGGGTAGCCAAAGACTTTTCGTCGACCAATAACTTCACCCAAAGCAAAAAGACCGGCGAATTGAACAGCATAAGCACCATAAGTAACAGCATCAGTTTTGGAGAAACCAGTAAAAGCCTCCTTGAGAGCAGCAGGGGATTGAGCATACTTCTTAGATTGAACGAGAGCTTGTTGCCAAAGAGATTGGAAGACAGTCTTAAATTGGGCACCGGTAGGAGGAGCAAGACCTTCCTTGACGTAGATATGCTTTCCGAGCTCAGCAGTAACCTTAGCCCAGTAGATAGAGCAATTGATGATACCAGTGGCCTTGGAAGTAACAGTGCTGATAGCAGAAGTGGCCTTGGAGACGTAACTAGAAGCAGCAGAGCTGGAGTTGAATCTGAGTCCCCGTCTAGAAATGAACTTGGAGTGGTTGATGATTTGGTTTCGGAACATTTTTAATGACAGTTATAAATAATAAAATTACTGGACTTTCTGTTGAAAAGAACCTCTATAATGTGATGCTTCAAATGCAGCGACTGTTCAGACGAGACAAAATATTTAAGTCAAAGCTTTTTCTTAGAAATTTCAGTGCCCGAGTTGACCCGCCATTTACTTACTAGCTTGTCAGCCAATCAAAGCCGCCCTAACAAAATGATATCATGTGATCTGGAAATGGAGGACTCCTCGCAACATGTAAGTTGGAACTGTTACAAGTTAGTAGCTCTTAATTGAGTTTTCAGCCTTGCTGCTTTAACACTTAGTGCTAGCTAGCTGGCTACAGTAACTAACTAGCTCTAAATTCACAATCGCAACTATCCTCAGAGTTTCCATAAAAGTATTTTATCTTATAATATAGGTCTCGTTGATATGAATGAACAGATATCTTCAAATGGAAAAAAAATTAGTGCCAAAGATAGAATGCCTATAAATCTTTTTTAAACCCTGCAGAAGAGAAAAAAATATATGGACGACCTGGATTTATACCACCTTGATTTGATTGTGCAGGATATGGCCACTACGTGCATAAAATTATTCATACATTATAATTTATACATAATTAATATAATTATACATTTTATAAAATATAAAGTTAAAAGTTTATATCTGTAATATGTATGTTGGTCCAGTGGTGGATGTACAGGGAGAACTGCACTGTTTGCACTGCATGAATAAGTCCTATATAAAATAATGTAAAATATTAATAATAATTCCGAGTATTTATGTAAGTTATCTTCGATTTCAATTTCAGGACCTCCAAAGTATCCACTCCGATCTCCAGTCAAGTGTTTGATAAATTGTAGAATATAACCTTTAAGTAAAAAGATTAAAATAATAATATGTTAAACATTGTTAATTAGTTATTCAAAATGTTCTAGAGCAAATCCTCTAGAGATGCTGATAAGTTACATACATGTATACAGTGAATCTAACATAACAGTTAAAGTTAACTGTAACTTATATGTACGGGGCTGTACGGCTAATTTAATCTCGTATTATAAGCTAACGTTATCCTTAACTTAGCTACAGTAGCTGCATATCCCAAGAATCAAGAGTAGTTTATTAATAATACTCTTTGTTAATATGTTTAGTACTACAACAATAAATGGCCTTAGACCAAAAATAGTGACTATACCAAAGTATATTTGCTGTTAGTAACGGTAACGGTATTATACGAAGTCAGAAGAGAAAATTGACAAGCTATCGCTCCTCTTATGTTTGGGCTATGCGCAGTATGAAGAAACTAGGCATGCGCTTAACTTTCCCAGACTGAGGAATCATTTAGTCAATAATCAACCGGACTTGTACGTGGATAAAAGGGACACTGTATATAAGAAAATCAGGTACTACTAGTTTTACGTGAATATATATATTAAGACCTGGGTGCAACCAAAACATAAAATGTCTTGGCGGATATGGTGGATATACGGTGCAATATCATGTTGCGTCACGTCATCTGTAGTAGTTATTTCGTAGTATTGAGAGAACGTTTGAGTCGAATATGAATTGTCCACCAACTCCGCCAATAAAATCATTTTCATTATAAAAGGGAGACAGGATGCTACCTTTTCTTAATATAAAACAAAAATAGCATGTCATCGGTAAAAGAAGTATTAGATAAAAAATATAATATCCGTCCGTTTGATCATGTCCAACAAACTTCTGAGACTGATCTAGACTATGTACACCTTGAAGCTATCGACTTTTCAAAGTATGAAGACGGTCCTAAAGGACAACAGGCTAGAAAGAAACTTGCAGATCAACTCCAAATGTCATTAAATAGTCATGGCTTCTTCTTTATTGTGGGACATTCTATTGCTAAACAAAAGATTGATCGTCTACAAGCTATTGCTCAAAGTATCTTCGAACTTCCTGAGGAAGAGAAATTAAAATATCTTGCTGGTGCTTTGCGATCTGATGAAGAAGACAGATCTAAATCTGTCGGTGCTGAAAGAGGAGGGGGCTTTAAACCTCGACAGTATTGGGCTATGAAAAATGGTGTTCGTGATGAAATAGAACATTTCAATTTTATTGATCTACTTCATGATAATCTATTAGCACAGAATAAATACCCTGAAATAGTTATGGATTATCTGAGCGAAGTTAAGGAATATTATAGAGACTTACATTATAATGTATTAAAGAAACTCACAGTATTATGCGACATTATCTTAGAACTTCCTGAGGGCACAGTTTGGGAACGAAATTTTAAAGTTGTACCAGGAAACAGAGATGAGTCTGGTGGTGGATTCGGAAGATTTATGATGTACTATGGAATGAATCCTGAAGACGAAAAGAAAACTGATAATACATGGCTCAGGGGTCATTCAGATAGCACTGCATTTACTTTTATTACTTCCCAACCTATGATATCCTTACAAATTCGTGATTACTACACTGGAAAATGGAAATATATTCCATATGTTCCTGATTCATTTGTAGTGAATATTGGTGATGCTATGGAGTTTTTGACTGGAGGATATTTTAAGTCAACTATTCATAGAGTTGTAAAACCCCCACAAGATCAACTCCAACACAAACGACTTGGCTTAATATATTTCTGTAAACCAGCGGCTAAATCTATCATTGATCCAGAAGCTCTAGATTCTCCTTTGTTACACCGTCTAGGGTATAAGCGTCCTGAAGAATGGGAGAAAATCAATTATGGAAAATGGGACAATGAAAAAGGAAGTCTGTTCGGAAAAGCTGCTCTTAACAATACCAAAACTGACGAACCTCTTCCATTCAAATTATATGGTAGATATGCAGAAAGATGGCATCAAGTACCTAATAAACATGAGACTCTAGTTTAAAAGCTACATAATTTCTATATTGATTAACTTGAAATGACACTCTAAGCTAGTCTACCTAATAAGCTGATATTTGCATACAACATTGCACGATGATATCGGATCCACATTGTACCAATAATATTCTTCTAAATATTTATGACATGATTTTCTACTACCGATAACATATTTACAATAGCCTGAAAATGCTGTTTAAGCTCACTCTTGATGCTACGGACAATCCGAGAAATTGCGTATTCGCCATCGTCAATTACGTAACTGCATACTACCCCAACCTCCATCTGGTAGATCAAAATTAACCCGGAGATATGCTACAGGGAAATAGTGGACGAAAAATCTGTATATAACTAGAGGCCAGCGTTATATTAGGTAACACAGTTAAAACGTATTATTGTTCATTTATTTATTTGATGACTGGACTTACACCAAAGGTTGCAATTATTGGTGCTGGACCATCAGGTGCTATTGCCTTAGACGCATTTCTGAACCACGGCATTACCAATGTTCAAGTGTTTGAAAGAAGATCCTTGCCAGGAGGTACCTGGGTTGGAGACGAGGACCTTGGTGAACAACCTGTAAAAGAGTTGATACCTCCTATTAATGAGCCTATTGAATCCTGGATTCCTGATGTGCCTCCTGAAGCACAGACGGCTACAAAAGATAAGCCATTACGCGTTGCTAGAGATAATCACCAAGATTTCAGTGAACCATCATTATATCCCAAGCTTGAAACTAATATTTTACCTGATCTAATGAATTTTCAAAGAAAGCCCATGTTAAAGATCCCAACTTCAAACACTCGAGAAAAGTATGATTTAGATGATACTTTCAGATCTAATCACACTATTCGTGATTATGTTTACAGCTTTTTTGATGGTGACAAAAAGCAATATGTCCAATATAACACATCTGTGGCTAAAGCATATCAGCCAGATGGTCCTGGTGGAAAGTGGGTCCTAAATATTCAACGTTATATTGATGATTCAACAGTTGAATGGTGGTCTGAGACATTCGACAAAGTTTATGTGGCAGCTGGAAGATATAACATCCCTCGAATCTCTCCCCTTCCAGGTCTTAAAGAAGCATCTAAAGTCCTTCCTAAAGGAACAATTTTGCATAGTAAATATTACAGATACTCTGAACAATACAAAGGCAAAAAAGTACTTGTTGTTGGTGCTTCTATTAGTTCATGTGATGTCGTTCATCTAGTCCGAGATTTTGCTCAACACCCCATTTTTCTTTCCTTCCGTCATGTTCTCGATGTTTTTAGTGGTGCATTCAAACAATCTTTTGTCGAGCCAAGGCCTGGTATCACTAATTTAAGTGCAAACAAGGATGGTAAACGAGTAGATATTGTATTTGAAGACGGATCAAGCTTGACTGAAATTGACTACGTAATTCTAGGAACTGGTTACAACACTGTTTACCCATTCTTGGAAGATTATGTAGGTAAGCACGGAGGTCTTCGAGAAGGAAACTCATTAGCAAACTTCTACTTCACCACATTTTGGAATAAAGATCCCAGTCTCGTAATTTCTGGTGTTTTCAATGAAGGAATTTCGTTTAGAGGAATGGAAGCACAAGCCATGGCAGCAGCAGGACTCTGGAGTGGTAAGCCTGGTGCCAAGTTCCCTAGTCTTGAAGAATGTGAAAAGTGGGAGCAAGATAGACTCAAGATTCGACCCCGATCTGGTTGGCACAATTGGTATCCCGATTACGAATATTTGATTGAAGGTATTACTTCAGTTGGAGGTGGTTATAGAAATTTGTGTAAATTTGCTGGTTTAGAGTATCAAGATCCAAATGAGCATGCCCCAGTTTATATGCAAGGGTGGGCGTTAAAGAACAAGTACTGGAATAAGGTTCGAACTCAAATGTTGCAAGAAGATCCTTCACGCGAGGCTGCATATCTTAAAGCGAAGGAATTCATTGAAAAATATGAAGTTTCAAATAAATAGACTTGTTATTATATTAATGTATATTCGTTTTTGTATTTCTGTATTTCTACCAATTGCCTTTAACTGTTGAACCCAATATATCGATAAGATTCACAGGGTTGGGAAACCAATTTTTCAGTTCATGAGGCTTATCAGTCACAATTTTTTTTTTTTTTTTTTTTTTTTTCAATAAATCATACTTGAAAAGCTGGCTTCGAGATTCTTTGGTAGATTACTGGCAAATATAACCAGCTGTAGATCTTCAGTTACATCAACAATGGTTTCCCATAAGTTGGTTGGTCGAGAACTCCTCAAGGCAGTTGGTAATCCTAAAACAATAGTTGCTCCTATGGTAGATCAAAGTGAGCTGGCTTGGAGATTGATATCTAGAAAATATGGTGCTGACCTTTGTTATACCCCTATGTTTCACGCCAGATTATTCAGCGAAAGTGATGTTTACCGTAATGATATGTTTAGTGAACTTGATGGAGATCCCAAGGTTGATAGACCGTTAATTGTTCAATTTTGCGCTAATGATCCAGATGAATTATTAAGCGCAGCCAAACATGTCGTTGGCCGCTGTGATGCAGTTGATTTAAATCTGGGCTGCCCTCAGGGAATTGCAAAGAAAGGAAAATACGGTGCTTTCTTAATGGAGGACTGGGATCTAATATATAGACTTATTAATAAGTTGCATACAGAGCTTGATGTACCTGTTACCGCTAAGATCCGAATCTTTGAGTCCAAAGAGAAGACTCTTGAATATGCTAAAATGGTATTACGTGCAGGTGCCCAATTTTTGACAGTTCATGGTCGTACCAGAGATATGAAAGGTCAAAATACTGGTTTAGCTGATTGGTCATATATAAAATATCTTAGGGATAATTTACCCCCTGACACAGTTATTTTTGCAAATGGCAATATTTTATACCAAGAAGATATTGATAGATGCTTAGAAGCTACCAACACTGATGCAGTCATGTCTGCAGAAGGTAATTTATACAATCCTGCAGTATTCAACCTTAAAAAAACTAGTATTGATGAACAGTTCCCTAGAGTAGACAAGCTGTTGCGAGAATATTTCGAAATTGCCAAGGCTACACCAGGAACTGCATCTAAGGTAGCTATGAAGTCCCATTTTTTTAAAATTTTGCATGCTTTCTTGCCTCACCATGTTAATATTAGAAATCAAATTGGTCCTATCAAGAAGGGGGAGTACGACCTTTATGAAAATGTTGTAGAGCAAGTAGAGAAAGTTGTTGAGGGCATATATGCCCAAGAAGACTTGAAGGACGAGATTGTCGATACAGGTGATGGATACAAAGATGTACCATACTGGAGGTGTCAGCCATATTTTAGAGTTGTCAATGGAGTAATGAGTAACGGAAAGCGAAAGGCAGATAAAGTAAACGAGAAAGATGATAAACCAGCTAAGAAGCAGCAAGTTTCCAACACTGATTCTGAGCTTAAGAGTGAACATGTTGATAAAATATAAGGAAAACTGTAAAAACAAAAACTATTTATAGAGATTAATTTATTTCAAAGAGCATTTTTTATATATCGTAATAATAGATTTAACGGTCATAACATTTTCAAACATCTAAGGTCAATACTATTCATAGCCAGGCAATGAGGCAATAAAGGCATCCAATCCAAGTACGAATAACTCATTATTAACACCCTCCCCATTCGTGTGTTCTATTGGGCTTAACGGACTATGATTTGTTAGTAACCATGAATCAAGCCAAATATTGCTTAATGCTTAATACTTACTTTTTGACGACATATTCTACATATAATAAAGCATAGATCTGTTGAAGAACAGGTCTCATATTATCCATCTTAGGGTCAGTGACTAGCACAAATTTAACATTGGATGCAGGTTCAAAGTAATGCAATCTATATTTTGAAGTTCGATAAGAGATAAAAGAGTCTTCATCTGTGAGTTTTCGTACCATATTCCGTAAAGAAAATATCACACCAAATACAAGCTTTGCATCATCTGATTGATTCTTGGTCACTTGTACCTGTTTTGTACGGGCAAATTCATTAACTGATCCTGATAAGCGTTTTGTCTGGGGGACTGTAACAGAATGCCATTCCTTTTGATATATGCATTCAGCTGATATTAGAAATGAACCTGAGTAATCATTTATTGAATCACATACCATGTCTATCAAACAAATAAAATGAATAAATTGTCATGCCTTTCTGTTAATGTCGTGTTAGTATCAAGAAGCGAAGTCGAGGAAGCGGCTTACAGCTTTAGTACTTCTGTGGGAAAAACTAGATTAGTACGTCGAGAATGTGGAACTTAAAATATAAAATTAATATACTAATATAAAATAAATAATTAACAAGCTATCTAATATATTTATCCATAAATTTCTTATGGAAATCGGACCTTAAAAGATCATTCACAAATCCTTTTTGTCCTCGCTCGCTTTCTCCCTTGGCCTGGTTGTTGAAGACAGTATCATTTGTCCACTGTCGCTTGACTTGCATCACGCTTGAAGGATTCATCAATGGATTTCCATACGCAATTTCCTTTTCCCTCTTTTCTTCAGCCTTTTTAGCCTCAGCTTCATTCTGGCGCTGCTTTTCTAATGCCCGTTCTTTCTTGATCTTTTCTAACTCTTTCATAAGCAAGGCAGTTTCATCTTCACTGTCATCTTCACTGTCATCAATATCGTCGTCACCATCATCATCATCATCATCATCATCATCATCATCGGCCTGGCCCTCTTTATTTTCAGAATCTTCATCACCATCATCGTCGTCATCGTCGTCATCGCCATCAATTGCAAGACTTTCTGCTAGGATTCTTTTCTTTCTTTCGGCATATGATTCTTCCCTCTCATTTAGCTCGTGTTTTTTATTTATTATTAAATTATCACTTGAAATAGTAGCACGGCCACTTTTTTCGTCGTGGTTGGCTTCAGCTAACAAGAGCTCAGCCTTGAAATCATGCTGAGCATCTTCATAGTCAACTGCTCCTCCTTGACCCTTTTGTCGAAATTTCAGCTTTTTATGGGCCGGCAACATTCGAGTATGAAGGATCGATCCTATCATTTGTGTATTATCTCGACCCTTGGCAGGATCAAATGTCGGTCTATGAGCAGTAGTCATTATTATTAACAAAATGGAGTGGACAAGGTATTTCACAGCACATTTCACGATATTGAATTCCTACTTTTCTTATACTGGGTTAGGTAAGGGGGTCTGTAACTATAGCCTGTTAACTGGTAACTGACATGTTTTAATCTTAACTGGTAGCTGTGTAACTTATAGTATTCTCTACTCTACTAACGTGCAAATACAGAGCAGGGCTCTAGACTCTATACCACTATATATGTATATAATAGCTTCATTTTACAACCATAAAACTCTATCAGAGATCATCACATTGTAATGCCATGTTTCGGAAACTGTCATCTCCGAGATGCCTCCCCAAATATCAGACGGTAACTTAACTGTAACTTAAGTTAACTTAACTTATAGTATTAACTTAGCCATTAATACGGCTACTGCTCACACCGCTCCGTTACTTGGTGAGGCGTTCAAGCCGCATAAAATTTCCCCTGAATTCCGTCTTAGCGGCAAAAAAATTCAGAAAAAAACTGTAAGCCAAACATAAAGTCAATATTAAATGTGCTTCTTTCCTATATATATGTGGATTAATAGAACCATACTGCACAATAAATAGACATATCGATTTCATAGAGAGAATTTCAACTTAGCTTGTAACTTTATTAAACGCGAAAGATAATTTATTGGTCATATCGATGCTGTTCCACCAATAACTTCTAATAGACTTCCTCGGAGCTGGTATTTTAAAGAAATATTATTAAAATCTGCTCGGCCTTTTTGAATGTTGCTTATGAAAAGGTAAGCTTATTACTAAGTTATACCGGTGTCAAAGCAGGGCTTGTACGGCTTTTGAAATAAATAGTAACTGCTAGCCGCTTGCTCTAATACAACCAGCCTTACGTTGAGTAATTGAGATTACGGTGACGAACACCGACATCTTATGAAGTCACGGCAACTTAATTATAACTTAAAAAAACACATTATTAACTAACTGGATATTGAAGGAACACGACTCCAGTTATTTATTTGAGGCATTCAAAAGTACTACAATAACCGGATTGCGTATAAAATTTATACCAAAGTATATCTGAACTACTGCTAGTAAGCATTGATACGCTATTCGAAAGAATCATAATTTGAGGATAAGTTTTGTGACAAGTAAGTGTTTTATTGATTTTATTCCAGCAAAAAGAAAGACAAGAAATAGTATTCTGAATATTCCCAAGTAAATTTATGATATGGCTAGACAAGGCTTCATGGATACTTATATTGTATATTTCTATTTGGTCATAGGGAAAAGCAATATCAAGCGTGTTCAAGTTTTTTTTCTGTATCAGCCATCTTCTGGAAATTAGATCATATGCTGACATTTTAGATTGAACACATTATTCACGATCGACTTATCTCCAATTATATTTATATTTATTGATATTGGTTTTAGAGCTTTTGGAAAGAGCAAGCTATCTTAAGCTAGAAGCATGTTTTTGGAGTTCTCTGATTGAACTTGTGAATTATAAAACTCTACAATCAATTAATTAATAACTAGAAACAGAATTATTTCATTTAAAAATTATCAATTTGTATAAATATGGCGTCAAGACCAGATATAGGCAATTCGGGGCCTTCTTTGTCCATAAACTCTGCTAAACACGATATTGCAGCACTTCAACAGGCTTTGCAAGGGGTTCCATCAGTGCCAAAAACATCGAAAAGCATCAATGATGGCGACAACTTTGATAATGACAATAATAATTCCAATAATAGTAACGATAAATTACAAGGAAATGGTATTATAGAAGGCAATACTGATCAAAACGACTATTTAACGACTTATCACTATATTCCTGAGTTTCAATCGGCACTCCAATACACAAAAGTTCGAGATTTTGCTTATCCAAGCTTTCACCCTTTATATTATGGGATCCCTCAGACTGGATCTGATCAAGAGGAGGATGAGGAAAATCTTGATGATCAAGAAGATGATGGCTCTTATGACTATTATGACCATGCCAGACAGTTTCCAGATGGTCCACCATGGCAACAAGATGATGATTTAGCGAGCCCAGTTATTAGATCTCATGAAGTTGGTGATAGAATAAGTCGAGAGTATGAATTTTCTGTTACTTCTGCTGATGAAATTCATGGCAGAGCAGTTGCTTTATTTGATTTCACCCCTGAAAATGATAATGAAGCACCTTTAAGGGAAGGACAAATTGTGTGGATTTCATATAGACATGGTCAAGGATGGTTGGTTGCTGAGGATCCAGAGACTGGCGAAACTGGATTAGTACCCGAAGAGTATGTACAATTGTTGTCTGCTAATTATGAATATGCTGAGGAGGATCAAAATGAAATTTATCAGAGTCCTGAGTCAGACAGTGAAGGATGGGTAGACGAAGAAGATGAAAGTGAAAGGCTTCAACCCACAAACGAATATCGCCAAGACCAAGATGCAGATTCACCAGAACAAGAACAAGATTCAGCTAATTCACCTGTTCAAGGTTTACAGCATTTAACCATAGAATAGAAGTGACCTTGTACTCTCTATTATCTGCATTGTAAAACACCAAGAAATGTTTTCTATTTCCACCCCTGCTCTACATTAATGATTATCATATATATTTAACCAATTACTAGCAATTGAATGCTGGTATTTTCATGAATCTTCATTTGCTACTCAAAACTTTCAGTGCTGGTTTCACCATTATTAATAGCTCCTCCCTTCTTAAATCATATTATTTTTTAATATTATATTATTTTGTTTTATTTTATTTAGTTTGTTTAATCTTTGTTTATATTCATCATATATTAAATAATGATAAATTCCTTCTTTCAATATTTTGCAAGTACAAAAAATGCTTTTCAATTTTTTAAATATAATTTAAAATGCTATAAATAATTAGTTTATTGTGGCTGATTCATTCCATTTCTTTGTCACTATCTTCAAGATCATTGAGATCAACTTCATCGTCAAGTTCATCTTCACTACTAGAGAAATCATCATCAGCAACTTCTGGCAATTCATTAATCAACTGTCCAACGCTCTCAACCATTTCAGGATCTGCCACTGATTCATCTTGAGAAGCAAGTTGAAGCAACATGGTCCATGCATCTCTAGCACCTGCAACATGTCGGGCAGCTACTCTATCATTTGCATCAGATTTTTTAGATTCTTCTTGGAAAAGATTATAATGAGCTAAACCATTCAGGTAATAAGGGTCAGCAACTTGGTCATCTAATTGATGGATTCTTTTAGTGACATCCAATACATATTCTAGTTGTTTCATTTCAAGCATACTCTGAGAAAGTCTGATAAGGGAAGGTACTTCATCAATATGTCCTTCACCAACACTTTGATACAATTCCCATGAACGTTCAAGAGCTTTTCTAGCTTCATCATTTCTTTGCTGACTAATTCTGATTGATCCTAATACACTCCAACTCTCTGGGATAGATTCATCTATTAAAAGGGCCTCAGCAATTAATTTTTCACATTGAGATTCAGCTTCTGGTTCCATACATAAATCGGTCATCCAGATTTCGATCATACCACATAAAGCTTCATTTAATTTCTTATTAATTAGCTTTAGAGCGACTTCATTATTGTTTTTGGATTTGTCTCGCTGAAGTCTGTCGACACCTTTCTGAAACCATGATAATCCTTCTCTGTCTCCGGACAACTGACCCAACCATAAAAATTTCTCATATCCTCCTTTAGAACCATCTAAATCTATTTCAACACACCTAGAGAAAAGATCATAGGCATTCTTGGGTTCTCCAATTTCCAAATAAGCTTCACCAAGCAATTGCAAGGCTTGTAGGTTATCAGCACTGGAATCATCTAACTTGGCAAGAGGACTAAGTAACTCGATACATTTAGCAGGTTCAGAAATTTCCAAAAACTGTCGGGCCTCTTCTAATTCCTTCATTTTTATTATATAAATAAGCTCCCAAAAAGTTTCTGTGGAAATATTTATTATTTTGTATTTCGTCGGTCTTAAAAAACATATTTTTTCCAGGGTCCGGGTTGAGAACGGCTTTAGTGCCAGAAATTGCTGCAACAGTAAACTAACGAAAAAGTAAAGTCATCTTCAACAGAATAAACTATAAAAATGGATCCATTAGAAGAACAAAGAGAGGAGTTGGATGTATTAAGATCTATCTACCCAGATGAGCTGGAAGGTGAGTTATTTAATCCGTTATTTATTTACTGACCAATGGACTGACAGTACAGAAATCAACGAAACTAGTTACAATGTTCATATTAAACTTGATACTAATCCTATTCGATATTTAATCCTTGAAGTCAAATATCCTCCAGAATATCCAGAAGTTGTACCAGATCTGGATTTATCAATAGGCAATGGACCTCTCAATGGAGAAGAAGATGAGGATGAATTACCAGAAGATGAGGCGGATTCAGTCGAGTTAACGAATCCCGATATGATAGAAATTAAAAACGCATTACAAGAAGCAGCAGAAGAAAACATTGGAATGCCAAGTATATTCGCCATTGCCACACTTCTAAAAGAGAAAGGAGAAGAGATTATTGCCAACAAGATAAAAGTTCAAGAGAAGCAACGAGAAAAAGCCATCCTCGAGCAAGAGGAAAAAGAACAAGCCAAGTTTAGGGGTACTCCAGTTACTCCTGAGTCTTTCGCAGCTTGGAGGACTAAATTCCGGGCTGAATATGAGTCAGGCATTACCACTGTTGCTAAATCAAAAACCAAGTTATCAGGCAAAGAAATATTTGAGCAAGGTCTCAACAAAGATGAGGATGATGATGAAGATGACGATGCAGTAGATGCACTGAGCGAACTTAAAGTTGAATAGAGTTACTATATTTTAATATATATTGTAATCATTGTGTATATTTTCCTATAGCATGAATCTAAATCAGATTCTTTTTATTTTTTTATAAGTATCAGGCAAAAGCAAACAAAGCCAACAAATAAAACAGAATATACTTATATATATATATATATTGATACCTGATTAGAAGACAAAGAGGTAAAAAAAAAAACATAATAAAAGGACGATAGAAGGAGTTAATAAAATAAACATAGATTAGAATGAAAGTAAGTCTTCGATTTGAGAACCAGATCCAGTGTTGGAACCATTTTGAGGCTTAGGCTGAGATGATGCTTGAGCGTTACCACCCCACATACTCTTTTGAGCATTTTCATGAGCAAGACTTGCAAGACTAGTAGGTTGGTTACTCTTAGGTGTCAACTTAGTGTTAGACTTTGAAGCAGCAGTTGACCAAAGATCACCAAATGCATCAGCCTTCTTGGCAGTAGGAGCAGTTGTACTAGTGGTAGACCCAATTAATGAACCACCAGATGAAGAAGAAGCAGGAGGGGCTGAAGTAAAGTTATTGAAAGAGTTTTGTTGAACTGGAACAACAGAAGGAGCAGAGAATAGATTAGATGAATTGAATTGATTAGAAGCAATTCCTGGGGTCGACACGGTTGAAGTTGAAGTCGATGAAAATAAATCAGCCAAGCTAGTACTATCCAAAGGCTTTGCAGATGAGTTGGATGCAGTGGCAGTAGTGGCAACAGGACTAGCACTTTGGAAATCATCGAAATCATCATCGTCATTTGATGCAGCAGAGGTAGAAGGAACAGGGTTAGAAGCAGGAGCATCATCATCAAAAGAGATGAAATCAGCCACAGGAGCAGAAGCAGGAGCAGTAGTCTTTTTAGGAACAGCAGGAGCAGCAGAGCTGGCTGATCTAGACGAAGATGCAACAGGTCGTGTATCATCATCATAACCATCTATTTGATACTCTTCGAATTCATCATCTTCACCTCGAGAGTAACCAGGGCCATCATAATTGCTACCATTAAAACCACCACCATCACCAAAAACTTTTCCGGAATATCCACTACCAAACTCCAAACTCTCACTACCAAATCCTCCGTATTTCTTTCCAGAACCTCCAAAACCACCGGCTTCCTCAGAACCAATACCAGAATACTTGGTCTTATTAGAACGAGCCTTCTTACGTTCAGCTCGAATCTTTTCAACATCTGACAAGAGTGTGTTCAACTCTTTTGCTCTATTACGGATGTTGATTCCTTGATCCTTACCATTGCTGTCAATATAGTGAAAATGCTTGAGCATTTCAATAACAGCACTATGGGATCGAGCATAGTCTACAACTCTTTCCGAGCCGTTTTTGATAAGAAATTCTAATAATTGAAGTGCTTTATAGATTTGTCGCCATTCTTCTGCAGACTTTTCAGTGAATCTCTTATAGATCATGGGCATAATTTCATTAAACTGGGGGTAAGAATTGGTACCGTTGGCAATTTCCTAATAGTGTTAAGACAATCTCCTTTGGAATAGCCAATTAACTATAGAATACATACCTGCATCAAAGTACTACTAGCACCCCAAGGTTCATTATTGGTGGCTTCTCGTACCTTGGCCTCCATTTCGGTATAATTCATAACAACTAAAATGTTAGACCTATATGCTATACCAACCATCAACCAGCTATTTCAACTTACCATTTTGAGCCTTACGAACATAGGCCTTGACATCATATATAGAGATGTTGGCCAATGTATCTCTAAGGCTGTCCATTGGTGCAAACTTGACAGTAGTTGTAGTCTAGGAGTGGTCGGTAGATAACGGTGAGCTGGATGTTTAGTTATAACTTATAATGTGATTGTATATTTGTGCGCCCGTGCATAGAAGGCATATCACATGACTCAAGATCCCGCTCCGGACGAGCCAAAAGGTTTGTAGGGCATTTTGTGTCACTATTTTATTTAATGCTAATAATTGTCAACAGCAAACTATTAAATCTAATATTAAGTATCTAATGATGAAATATCCTATTCACTATTCTGCTGCATACTATTGTTAACAGTTAGTATATCTAAATAACACTAACGTTAGCTTGGAACTGTTTCTGTAACTTAACTGTTAACGTTAAGTTACCAGTTGCTAACCGATACATGCGGCTGAAACGAACCTTAAAGTTTGTTACTCTGTAACGTTAAGTTAAGTTACTGGCAAGCTCGGATTAGACCAGAACTACACTTTTTATTTATTTTTATTTTTTTTTATTTTTGGTACAAATATAAAAGATAATCAAATTTGAATATTAAGAACTGATAAATTGAAATATTGAGACAATATGGCTGAGGAAACTGCTGAAGAAATTTTAAGCAAAGAAGATTTAAATGGTATATTACACAACTCGAAGGGGTATGCGATTGTGTTATTCTATTCGAATTTCTATTCTTCTTCGGAATTGATGATTCCTATGTTTGATCAATTCAACGCCGAATTTGTACATGTAAAATTTATGAAAGTATGTACAGACACTGCTCCGGATGCATTTAGTCAATTTGGAGGGAAAAAGGTTCCAGCGTTTGTGATATTTAAGGATGGTAAGAAGTTTGGTCATTTAGTTGAAGATCGTACTTCTGTAGCAAAGTCTGCATTACTAGATGTTATTCGTACATATACTATGTGATGAATATATGCAATTATCAAGTTAAGATCTATGCAATTTTTTTTTTTTTTTTTTTTCTTTCTGTTCTATTGACTAATTTGTTGGAGTGAAGAAGCCAAGAGATTCGGACATGATGCATATTGACTCTACGCGTGGTACACTGCAAAATAACACAATTAAGCAAAGAAATAAGAAATACACACATTATATGACCTCTAAATGAAATATGACAAGTTAAATAATAAGAGAATAATTAAGAGAATAATAATACATAAGAGTAATAATACATAAGAGTAATATCCCATATATTCTAACTGTAGCTCCCGTGTTACTCTTTACGTGAACCATGGTAAATGATAGCCAATATACAGTTATATCTAACTTAATACTGGACACTGGACCGATGTGCGAGACCTGTAAGTGTAAATTTGACAAACACGCTATCGGTGGATGTAGCATGGATCTAGCACAGCCATAAAGCTTATGGTAGTTAAGTTAAGTCAAGTTAAGTTAAGTTAACGGCTCCTACGGTGCCAAGCTTATCGAATCATGTTGACATTCTTTACTGCATTGGTCTGCTACATACACATGTTGGCCACTGTTTTTAAGAGGCAGTGGTTTGAGATGAACAAGATAAACCCGATATTATTGAAATAATAATCAACCCTAAGACTAATAAGATTGAGTAAAAAAAAAAAACACAGCATATATATAAATCAATTGAGCCAATTGTTAGACTCAGTTACACTATGACTAGTCAAGCGGAGTCCTGGAATCAACGAACCATACCCATTCATGGTGCTGCCGATTTGAAACGTTTCAACATTTCATTCAAGATAATTAATAATTGGCAATCCTATAGTTTGCTGAAACATAACTGTGGTAACTAGGGGTATTCCAAAATTGTAAATTTAGGAACTTGTCCCGTATATCCCTAATGTTAACATATGAGTGAAATCCAAACCTGGGGATTGCTGTGCTGTTCTATGACGTCTTGAAGAAACGCACTACACTCTACACGTTATCTAGTTAACTTACGGAATATTCAGAATACATGTGCCATCCAAAGTTAGCTAACAAGTTACACTTACAAGCTATAGCTCAATGAAAGACTTGAAATTTATTATAGATAAGTAGAAATTAATAAAGAAAAAAAAAAAAAGCACCACGTTTGTCGCTAAAGGTTTGCCCGTGTTCTGGTCTACGAGTCGATAGAAAATCTTCACTCCTTCCACATTACGTACTTAAACAAGCTCGCTTTTACATCAGCCCCAGCTAATGAGCACTTTGCACTTAGCACATAACTACTGTGACAGGGTTGATGCCAGAAAATAAATGTTCTGGTTTAGTTATAGCGTATTATGGGTAGCGAATAAAAATAGAAGGCTGAAAAAAAATAAAGCTCGGGCCAATTAGAACGAACATAGCTAGAACCAACTTGTACTGTAACTTACTGTACTGTACACTCTAGCTTATTTTCAAAAGTTGTGGTTTAATTCATTTATTGGATTAAATGAAGTAACCTTAGTCCATCATGTCCAAAGTGGGGGAGGGGGCTTGTTAATACAGTGTAGTTAGCTTAGTTCATCTAAGTTAAACTAATTAACACCAAGATTTCTTTTTGTTTACAGTCAGTCATTCCGCCGCCTAACCTATTTATTTATGGACTGGTCCCGATCGGAGGGTTCGTTGCCGTATGGAGACGGATCTTATAGGGTTCAGGGTACGGACAATACCCTCAGTTTTAACACATTATGAACAGTCAAATAGAACAAGAAAGAAAAAGGTTTCAAACCCGTGCCGCAGCAATGCATCGAAATCGTTAGGGCAAAGTTTTGTTGAGAATATTGTATATAAAAGAAGAAAAAAAAATTATATATTCAGGGCTCGTGCTCGGCTTCTTATACCTCTTATTCCAGATGCTTAAGCGTCCTTCATTGATCACTTCTTTGTCTACTAAACGTTTGTTTTCAACTAGTCAATTCGCCATGTCCAAGGTTTACTTTGATACTTCTGCCGATGGTAAGTGTATTGCGGATTCCAAAAGTCAATCACAGATGACTAACTGACTAGGCAAGCCTCTTGGAAGAATTGTCTTCAAGCTCTACGACGATGTAAGTGTACAGTCAATCAAGATAGAAGATAGCTCCTTTGATCATCTCTAACTGGTTGTAGGTTGTCCCCAAGACTGCTGAGAACTTCAGAGCTCTTGCTACCGGTGAGAAGGGATTCGGTTATGCCAAGTCTTCTTTCCACAGAGTCATCCCTGAGTTCATGCTCCAAGGTGGTGACTTCACTAACCACAATGGTACTGGTGGTAAGTCCATCTATGGTGCTAAGTTCCCTGATGAGAACTTTGTCAAGAAGCACACTAGACCTGGTTTGCTCTCCATGGCCAACGCTGGTCCTAACACCAACGGTTCTCAATTTTTCATCACCACCGTTCCTTGTCCTTGGCTCGATGGTAAGCATGTTGTCTTCGGTGAAGTTGAGGAAGGCTACGATGTAGTTAAGAAGATTGAGGCTTATGGTTCTTCTTCTGGTGCTACTAGAGCCAAGCTCACCATTGATGCTTCTGGTGAGCTCTAAATTTATTAATTCTCTTATACTTGTATCAAGTCTTCTGTAGACTTAAATACTTGATTTGTGTATATGGATATCTTTTTAGATAGAATATAAAATAAATTTTAATTGAATTTCATTCATTCATCTTGTTCCATTCTATCAGTTGGAACTTTCCTCATTAACTTATGTTAGTGTTTCCTCGACGACTCTTCTGTTGGTATCAATCCTATCTAGTGCTAGTCCCATACCCCAAAGTTTTTTCTGCCTCACCGCATATTCTACTCAGATTGCACTGCATTAGATGTTTCTAATTAATACACAGTAACTGTTGAAATATGAACCGACTATGGAGAATGATGCTTCATCTCAGGATATTATTATGACATCTCCCGGTAGTAGATTGCTTGCTAGTATCCAACAGTTTAAATATCTGAGCTCTGAAAATACTGCTAGTTTATTGCAGCCTGTTAATGATGTCAGAGCTCAGGACGCACCCACTTCTGATGTAAGAACTAACAAGCCCACCAAAGCATCAGTAAGGCCTAAAAAGAAAAAGGACCAAGCTACTAGTATTACTTCTAAAGTAATAGCTAGATATAGAGGTATTGTAGAGTCGGAACAACCTGAGGTGCTTGTAACAAAAGATGCTCTTACTATGGCAAACTACTTGTCAGGAAAGCCTTCCAAACTACGAAAAAAGAACAAAACTATTAAGTCACAGGCAAAATTAAAAGCAGTAAATGCTATATCTACCCCAGAACGGATTGTTGACAAAGACAAGATACATGGATTGGTCTCCCCAAATACAGGTGTAGAGCAAATTAAAGCTCTTGGTTCTTATCAGACTCTGCGTCCAAAGTTCAAGGTATCAGATTATATTGGAGATAATAGCAATGATAGTGAGAGTGATATTTACCCCTTAGATATCGAACCTTTAAGTTTATGGGATAGAGCTTCTAAAATTCCATCTGATTTTACGGAATATGATGCAAAGCTATTACATAATGGCAGCATCATAACATTATCTCAAGAACAGGAAGAGGTTTGTTCACCAGACGCTAATAATTCTAAAGATGATATAGAGGATTTTAACCACAGTATAAAAGATATTGGAAATGCGACAATCGATAGCAGTTTGACAATGGACTCTTCAATTACCCCTATTATGCTTGGGTCTACCGATGGTATATCGATAGTAGATATCCCTAGTAGTCCTTACTGTGTAGAAATATCCGACTCTGATATTAATATTTCTCAAGATCTAAATATCAATCATCCAGATATTCATGAAATATCCGACTCTGATATTGATGCAAGCTATCCCTTTCTTGTATACAGTAGCCCTAATAGACTGAAGCAACCTATGTCTATTGCTTTAAGCTCAAGCCAGAGCATTGACTCTTTTAATTCTAAAGGGACTCTGCTATCACCTGGGGAAAATCCATTTCATTTAAAGCCCTATCACGAACAAGAAACTACACAAGAAACTACACAAGAAACTAAAGAAGAAACTACACAAATAACTACAATTGAATTGGCTGCTGCAGTACCTGGTGATGTTGGAACAGTTGTAGAAGCGCCTGTTACAGAGTCTTTTGAACCACATGTTAAGCCACTGATAAGAACAATGGACGATTACAGCTCTAAAACTACATCAGAGCTTAGGAAAATTATAAAGAATTGGGGGTTTAAGCCTGTTAGAACGCGAGATGCTATGCTGGAAATCATCAAAAGCTGTAACAATCCATCTATAGCTTCTCAAAAATCGGTTCCTATTGCCTCTATCCCAGATTCCACTAGTATACGAGAAATGATATTTGATACACTAACTACCAAATTACGTACAGAACCACAAGCTAATATATGGTATGAACGAATACTCCTATATGATGCAATTTTACTTGATGACTTTCATTTATTCTGGACTGACAAATTCAATCTGCCTATTGCAAAAGAAGATGTTCAAGTTTGGTGCGATCAAAATGGAGTATCTTATTCACTGGCTAAGGTTACAGACAAGTGACTAGACTCCTGAAACCAGTAGATACTTATATTTATTAATCTCATATTTATTTATTCTAATAGCATTAATATCCATTATTATTTAGCTAAACTTCGCTCAAAACTTTATCACGCAAGACTAATGATTGTTTATGTTATCGGAACCGGTTGCATGCACGGCACTGCTTTAGCTAATAGGTTAGGCCTTATCTTGCCAGTTTGGCCTGGAGGTTACAGTAACAGTTAACAGTAACTAATTATGTAACTCTTAACTTACATGTAACCTTTACAAATGCCCATACCCACTGTGAGTTCAGCTCCGGCTAACTATAGGTTCCTATATATTTGCCTCCCTTACCAGATAGATGGATAGATTTAATACGGTACTAGAAAATATAGACTATGGTTAATCAAACTCTCTTAGCTCGAGAGACCGAGTCTCTTTTACCCCAGGTAACTGGGATTAAGAAGAGAAAGTTCCGACTCTCTCGAATGGCCCTTTACTCATTTCTTGGTTTAGTATTTCTCTTCATTTTCAACCTAATTTTCTTGCCTAGAACTTCGGTGAGCAGAGATTGGAGACGACTCCACCATGTTAAAGTCTCTCAGTCAGATTTGGAGAGACAACTTTTCAGTTCTATTAGCCCCAGGTCAATTCGTACATGGAGTAAGCAGTATACTCAGGAACCCCACTTAGCTGGTACCAACTTAGATCTTGTATATTGGACCAAGGACAAGTTTACTGAATATGGCTTTGATGCTAGCATCGAGTCTTATGACATTTACTTGAACTATCCAGTTGATCATAGTTTAACTTTGTATAACGAGGATGGTACTGTTAGCTTTGAGGCAAGTCTTGAAGAAGATGTTATTGATGTCGACCCTACCACCGGCAGTGAGGATAGGGTCCCAACTTTCCATGGATATTCTGCTTCAGGTAATGTTACAGGAGAAATAATTTTTGTAAATTATGGTACTCGAGAAGATTTTGATGTTCTCATTAGCAAAGGTGTTGACTTTTCTGATAAGATTGTTATTGCCAAGTATGGACGAATTTTCAGAGGTTTGAAAGTCAAGTTTGCTCAAGATTTGGGTGCTATCGGTGTTTTGCTCTATTCTGACCCTCAAGATGATGGTGGAATCACTATAAAGAATGGTTATGAGCCATACCCTGATGGTCCTGCTAGACACCCCACTTCTGTGCAACGAGGAAGTGTTCAATTCTTGTCGTTGGCTCCTGGTGACCCTACAACTCCTGGCTGGTCTAGTAAGGATGGAGCTGAAAGAATTGACCCTTATGGAACCATACCAAGAATTCCTAGTATCCCCATCAGTTATGTTGATGCTTTACCAATTTTAAAGACCTTGAATGGTAGAGGACTCAAGGGCAAAGATTTGGGTTACGATTGGGTAGGAGATCTCGATGAATTCGATTATTCAGTTGGTCCTTCCGCTGTAAAGGTCAATCTTTATAATGAGCAAGACTATAATATTAGACCTGTATATAATGTTATTGGAAAGATTGAAGGAACCATTAGCAATGAAGCTATTGTTGTTGGAAACCACAGAGATGCTTGGATTGCTGGTGGTGCTGGTGACCCTAATAGTGGCTCAGCTGTCTTGATTGAGTTAGCCAAGGCCTTTAGTCAACTACAAAAGATTGGATGGAAGCCTGTTAGAACCATTATCTTTGCTTCTTGGGATGGTGAGGAATATGGTTTGCTAGGATCTACTGAGTGGGGCGAAGACCACGCAAAGTACCTCCAACACCATGTTGTTGCTTACTTGAATTTGGATGTTGCTTGTAGTGGAAGTAGATTCAGTGCTTCAGCTTCTCCTCTATTGAATGAGGTTTTAAGAGCCACTACTAAGAAAGTACAATCTCCTGATAATGCTACTCAATCTTTGTATGATTTGTGGTATGATTTCAGCAAGGCTCACATCTCTACTTTGGGTTCAGGTAGTGACTACACGGTTTTCCAAGATTTCTTAGGTATTCCTAGTGTCGATTTTGGCTTTGGAGGTACTAACGGTGATCCCGTTTATCAATATCATTCCAACTATGATTCATTTTATTGGATGGACACCTTTGGTGACCCTGAATGGACTAGACATAGTGCTATAACCAAGTTGTTGGGACTTTTGACCATAACTTTATCTGAACAAGAACTCATTCCTTTTAAGATTAGCGAGTATAGCGAAGTCCTCGGTAACTTCGTTGATAAGCTTGAAACTAAATTGCCCAAGAAGGGTCATCATTCTTCCTCTTTTAAGAAGTTGAAGCACGAGATCGAAAAGTTTAAGTTACACTCTAAAAAGTATGATGAATATACTGATGAACTTAATGACGAATATACTAAGGATTATGCTTGGTATTATGGTTGGAAGAAACTCGTGTTATTGGTCAAGATTAAGGTGTCCAATTACAAGCTTAATTTAATTGAGCGACTCTTCCTCTACAAGCCTGGTTTAGATTCTAGACCTTGGTTCAAGCATTTGGTGTTTGCTCCTGGAAGAAACACTGGTTACGCTGGTACTCTTTTGCCAGGACTTACTGAAGCTATTGAGGATGGTGATATTGCTGGAATTGAAAAATGGAGTGCAATTACCGAGGCAGCTATTGCCAAAGTCAATGGTTTACTTCATTAATCTCCGAGTCTTTAATTGGCTCATGATATAATAGCACTATATAATGTCTCAAAAAAAAATTAGACACATTGAATTATTATGTTAACTTTTAAGGTTTTGTAATTCTTTCTAAGGTCGTTACTGGAACTGCTATAACCAGTTACCAAGAAGCGGTCGCGCTTATGATAGTTGATCAAAGTTAGGTGAAATCACATCTAAAAAAGGTACCAGTAATACAGAAGCGTTTTGGCTGCCCCAGATGCTGCTGAGATTCTAAATCTCTTAAACTTTATACGTTTATTTTTATCTGCTGCGCCTCTAAATGTTCTCTACTGTAAACAAATCTTATGATTTTTCAATGAACACATTAAAGAAACATGCCAATGTTAAGTGACAGGAAAGCAATATTTAAAGACCTTCCGGGTAGAATGGAATACTTGTATGGGTATATTCAAGTTCTGAAAACTAATCCTGATACCCATTTACTCTACTTGTTTCAGGAATACCTACAATTCCTGATATAACCTTTTGATGATTTGACCAATAATATTCGATATATACATGGCAGAAACAGAGTTGTATTGCATACTGTAACTAGAAATAGTCTCCTTAAATTAACTAAAGACAAGTACTTCGATGGTTGGATATCACAGCTACACACGTCCAAAGCTAGTTTTGAAAGACTTATCGTATTGATTCAAGATCACCCTGTATTCAATACAAACTCCACAACACCTCAACTACATGTATGGGACCAATTGGTGATATTTCTAAGATAGGTTGTGTCAAAGTCAGAACCAGCTGAAAAACTAGCATGGTATCCTTGTGTCGGAGAAGAGATAGTCTCAAAGTGTACCCTAACATCACAGAGCTCCGCGTCCCACAGATGCGCGTTAATAGCCTTAGAACCTACACGCACGCGCGCCAACTCTTTTTTCATTTTATCTTAACAGTTATGGCAGCCAGTGCAATAATGAGTGAGGTTCCTGATTTAATAAATCAAAATGGTAAAAGATCACTTTTGGAGGATTCTAAAAATAATGTTGAAGTAGACCCTGATAAAGAAAATGTACTCACTGATAGCAAGAAGTTGAAGACCCCTGCAAAGACCAAAGAAGAAAAGGAACAAGAAAAACTCCAGAGGGAGGCAGAGAAGCTCCAACGTGAAAAAGAGAAGGAAGCCAAAATCCAACAAAAAATTGAAGACAAGCTGAAAAAGGAGGCTGAGAGACTAGAAAAAAAGCGTGTTAAAGATGAAGAAAAGCGACTCAAGGATCAGCAGAGAACTGAATTATTAGAAAAGAAAGAAGCAGAACGGAAGAAGAAAGAAGAAGATAAGCGAAAGAAAGAAGAAGAAAGGAAAAAGAAGGAGGAAGAGAAGAAAAAGAAAGAGGACGAAAAGAAGGCTGAAAAAGAGAAGACTGAAAGAAAGCAAATGCGTATAGCCAATTTTTTCACTCCTAAACCAAAGCACAAGAAGGAAGCATCTATCGAAGTTAAATCTTCTCAATCAGACTTTGACCAATATTTCCTACCTTTTCATATCAAACAAAATGTTTCTTTGTATCCAACGAATATTTTTGATAGAAAGCCCACTACCAACTGTCCATTATCCACTGGATCTGGTCCTGCTGATCTCCGTGAATACTTAGTATCACAACGTGTAAAGCGTGGATATACTCCAAGGCATACCACCAAAAAGGTTATGGAACTCTTAAACACTGGTTCATACTCAGAACAAGATATTTATTTAATGCTAACAGCATTGCCCAAAAAGCATATTCAGTTTGCTGAACAAATTCGGCCGCCATATATCGGAACGTTTTCAGCAACAGATACAGAAATGGCAAGAAATCCATGTAATACAAAGCATCCATGCATAGAATATGATTTTGATTCAGAGGCAGAGTGGGTCCAAGATGAAGAAGAGGATGGCGAAGATCTTGGTGATGAAGAAAATAGTGAAGACGATGACGAAGATGATGGTATGGATGAGTTTTTAGAAGCAGATGATAACGTAAATGCAAGACGACAAATAATTGGTCCCCTGTCTCCAATTATTAAATGGAATGATGGATTAGAAGATGAGACCTTTTCAAATTTAACGGTGGAATCTTTGTGTAAGTTTTTTTTTTTTTTTTTTTTTTTTTTTTTTTTTTTTTTTTTTTTTATTTTTTAAT